>ML777710.1:574159-610514 GCA_009831015.1 Picea engelmannii
CCCCCCCCACCGTTAAAGGTAGAACGGTCGGGGGGGGTCCGAAAATGATTTTTGACATTAGATCTGAGCACCATCATCTCAGCCGTTCATCTATGCGCCTTCTTTAACTTGTCAGCGCAAAATTATATTTTTTACGAAAACTTAGGACAAGTTCTTTATGTGGATTTACCAACTTTCCCCTACTTTCCCCTACTTTGTATCACCATGGGGGTTAGACATTCACCTTTCAAACATCAAAGGTATGTTTCAATATCGATCATCATGCATATTTTATTGAAATAAAGGCCACTAACCTATGCTCTAACCTACTTACCTATGACATTTAGCCCAGATTAAACTATTGGACTAAGAAATTACTTCTATCCTAGGGTTATTTGACCAAGATTAGGTAATTTGGTCAAATTTATTCACTAGCTAAACTAATCAGCTTGGTTAAGATTAAACAATTTATCCAAGTTTATTCACTAATCCTATCAACATCAATTTAAAAGGACTTGGTCATGCTTAAACTATATGGACCAAGTCATTGTAATTGCATGGGGCTTTATTCAATTTCTTTTATGCCCTCTTTTATTCTTTTTCTTTCTTTTCTTTTTTCTTTTTCTTTCATTTCTTTTTTTTTTCTTTTTCTTTATTTTCTTTTTCTTTCATTTCTTTTTCTTTCTCAAATCATTTACAGAATGGAAAATTATTTGGCAACCAAACATAGTGAAAATATGACATTTCAGTCACCAGTTGATCCTATAAATTATAGGGTTATAACAGGTTGTACCAAATCTTTTAAATAATTCCCTCCATAAATTTTAAGTAAACTCTGTATATCTATCTGAAACAATTTCCTTAGGTATCCCATGCAACCTAGAAATACCCCTCATGTAAATTTCTGCAATATTAGTTGTTGTATGAGTCATTTTTACAAGAAAAAAATGAGCAGCCTATGTCAATTTATCAACCACTACCAGCATTTAATCATTTTGCCTGGTTGTCATGGGAAACTTAGTTATAAAATCAATGGTTACCACTTCCCATTTCCTCTCTGGAATAGGAAATGGATGAAGCAAACTCGTTGGGTGTCTATGCTCAACTTTTACTCTATGACATTCTGTACATCTGACAATGTAATCATCAACATCCTTCTTCATTCATGGCCAAATAATTGGATTCTTCATTCATGGCCAAAATAATTGGCTTCTGGTAACTAGGATGTCCGACATATGGAACATTATTCATTTCTTTTAATACCAAATTCCTAAGTTCTCCGGAACTAGGAACATAAATTCTATTTTTATGCATAAGTAATCCATCTTCATTCATTTGATATTCTTTAATTTTCTGCTATACATTTTCTTTCTCTAAAATTTCTGTTACCTATAGGTAATGCTGATCTGTAACAACAACATATAAAATTTTTCTCTTTAAATCTTACTGATGCATACTAACAGTTGTAACATGCATGATGTGTACTCTTCTGCTAAGTGTATCGAAAACTTTATTTTGTTTTCCTTTGATATGCTTGATGTCAAAGTCCTACTCACTTAAAAATTCCAGCCATCTTGTTTTCCTGGCATTCAAATTTGGTTGTTCAAAAATATATTTCAGTCCACTATGGTCAGTCCTTAATTCAAATCTCTTTCCCATGAGATAATGCCTCCACATATTCAATGCATGAACTATGGAAGAAAGCTCCAAATCATGTGTGGCATAATTCCTCTCACGTTCTTTAAGTTTCTAGACTCATAACCAATGACATGTCCATTTTTAGTGAGGAATCCACCAAGTCCTTCTTTTCATGCATATGTACATACCACAAAATTTTCCTTTGGGTCAACAATCTTTAAAATAGGTGCACTAGTAAGAAATTATTTCAACAAATTAAAGTTCTCTTCACACTCAACTATCCATTCAAATTTAATTCCTTTCTTTTGCAAAGAAGTGTTGGAATGAACAATCTTAGATAACCCTGCTATAAACCTCTTGTAGTATTCAACTAATCCCATAAAATATATTATTTTTGAAACATTCTTGGGTGATGGTCATCCTCTAATGGCTTCAATATTTTCTAGATCTACTGCTATACCTTGTTCTGAAGTAATATGCCCCAAATAATGGATTTTTTCTTTGTAAAAAGAACACTTACTAAGATTGGCATAAAGCTGATGTTCCCTCAACACTTGCAACACCAACCTCAAGTGATGTTCATGTTCTTCCTCTGACTTAGAATAGATAAGTGTGTCATCCAATAATACTATGAAAAACTTATCCAAATAATTTATGAATATCCCATTCATTAAGCACATAAAGACCGCTGGTGAATTGGTTAGTCCAAATGGCACCACTACAAATTCATAATTTCCATACCTGGTTCTAAAATATATCTTATTGATGTATTCTTCCTTGATTCTTACCTAGTGGTATCCGGTCTCAAGTCTATCTCTGAAAATATCTTTTCCCCTCTTAGTTGATCAAAGAAGTCATCAATTATGGGTAGAGGGTATTTGTTCTTTATCGTGGCTTTATTCAATTGTCTGAAGTCGATACACAACCTCAATGTTCCATCCTTATTTTTGACAAAGAGTATTGGTGCTCCCGAAGGTGAAACACTTGGGGGTATGTATCCTTTCTTCAACAATTCTCTCATCTACATTTGTAATTATTTCAATTTAGGTGTATGTTGACACCCCAAAAGCGCAACATGGAATCCCTGCATGAAAATGCGTTGCAATGCCTTATTACTTATATACATTTAATAATATACTAAATAGGTGGGACCCCATCATGTGAATAATGATGAAGGGTGCCTCGTCTTTTTATGCGCTCATGATTACTTTGCAAAAATAATTCTACAGTTTTAAGAATTCGAAACCTCCTTCCAAGAAAAATGGGTGAATGATAGGTTTATTGGCAATTTAATTTAAAGAGGAAAGGGAAAATATGTTTTCTTAATGAGCATCTTGGTTTATTATTGTTGCACATATATTTTGACTATTGATTCAAACTTCAAGAATGGGCCATATATAGTTATGGCATATTACACTTATGATTTCTTGTTATTATCATGCACCATTGTTAAAGTTTTATAAGGTGGCAATCCTTCCCTGGAAAATAATGTGGGACATTACATGTTTTGTGCTAAGTTTTAAGCATGCACATAAAACTTATGGGTTAATGGAAGGTGGAAAATTCGATTTTTGTATTGAATTGTTATTTGGAAACATAGTGGATTATGTGTTGGAGGTTGGGTGCGCTCGTACTTGGATATAGTTGATGGAATTAATGAAAAAAACAATGTGCAATTACTGCACGTCACTCTAACCCTACCTCGAGGTCGCCACCCTCACTTGCTTCTCATTTGTGTTGGTTTCTTTGGCTGGTGCTTTCTCCATTTTTATCAGCCTTGGAAAGAATAGTCATGCTTATTTCTTTTCTGGCATTCTGCATACATGTATGATGGATCTCAAATATCCATTCATGAAATGTAGCTCCACTCAGAATAAAATCACGAGTTTGACTCTTATATTTTCTTACAGAATGTGTTTGATTCCAAAGTTTGAATGAATGTATGTGGGTATCAACTGTGCAAATTGATTTTAAGTGAAGGTTCATCCCTGTTGGAATCTAAATATTTCAAGTTGAAAATAGTGTTTGAAACTCGTTTATGTTCGGATTGTGTGATTACATTGTGTCCAGAACAAATATTTCTTCTACGCTATACCCGTTGGAAAATAATTATGGCAAGTTTCTTTTTGGTTTCACTCATCTCTGGTGATTAAAAATCAAGGGTTTCCTTTCCTCTGTGAAACAAAAGAACAAATGTTTAAACACCATTACTCAGTATTTGGAAGACTTGTAGCTCCTTAAAATTATTTTTTAACTGTTTGGGGAATATATTTGCCTTGCGACCATCATGAGAGGTATATGGAAAGTATGTGTTATAAGAGATGGTTAAATGTTTTTTTACAAACTCTTTGTGAAGGTTTCACCTTTGCCTTTGCCCAGACCTCGGTTTTTCTATCAATGTATGGAAATTCCGAGATTCAAACTCTAGTCTTGATGTATGTTATAAGTGATTAACCCGAAAATGCGAAGATTGGTTATTTGCATTAATTCTTGTCTCGTTTGTTATCCATGAGGATTTGGTCGATTTTGAAAATTGTATAATGTTAAAATAAATAACACTAGGTTCACATGGGGTTTTGAAACCTAGTTTGACCGCAATTATTAAGGTTGTGATGATGGAGCTATGTGATGGTCTCAACCTTCCATGTGTGCTTGATGTAGTCTAGTTTTAATTGTTGGAATCACTATGCTAACAATCTTTTATAAAAACTCTGCTGATAAAAAGAAAAGGAAGTGGAAATTAAAATGGTACAGTTGACAGTCCTAGAACATGCCAGGGGTTTTTATATTGGGTATTACAAAAACTACCATGTATTGGATTTAAATTATGAAACAAAGAAAATTTTTGGAAATTCTTTTATTGATGGTGATGGCATTGTTTTGGATATTATTGCATATAATTGAACAATAATCGTCTTTTTTCCCTTTAATTATACCATTTTTCGCTCATTATATGCCCCTCACCTTCCCAAATACATTTAAAGCATTCCTTGTTCTATCATTTTTAAATTCATTTTGAAAAGAGAAAGGATTAATAACAAAAGAGAAAAGACTAAGCTGATGACTGATGTTTGAAAGTTGGATATGGATACAGTTCTGTTACTTTTGACTTTTATTGAACAATATTCATTGTTTGTTTCTCATCCATGCTACCATTTTTCACACATTATAACCCCCTCATCTTCCCGACAGCCCTACCACTCCCTATTCAAATGGAAAATTGATTGATGAGTAATAAGATATTGATGGATGTATTGCATGTGATTTTGTGGTGAATGATAGAGCCAAACTTTTGATTTTATTTAGGTAGAGTATAGATGCATGGATTGTTAAGAGTTTTTCATGACATGTTGGAATATTGCTTCAGGATGAGCTTCTTTAGCATGGGAAACAATGGTAGAGGTGCTAATAGAGGTAGAGGAAATTGGCAACGAGGCCATAGAAGGCCACAATTTTCAATACATTTTGATGTTGATCCACAAGAATTAAATCAATGCTTTCAAGCTGGGTTCTTCAACCTAGTTGGACATGGGATCCTCCAGCCTCAACCTGAGAGACCTCCCTTCCATCCACATCAAAACTTTTCTAGTATTTGTGTTCCCCTTCATGTGTCTATGCAACTAGAACCACTTGCAGATGATGGTTGGAAAGAGATTGTCCAGTAGCCTGTTGCTCATCACCATGGTTGGCCTACTATGTCTCTGCCATTACCCCCTCCTACATCGCCAAAAAATCCAGTTCCCCAAGATGATCATGTTATCTCACCTATGCAGTATTCTCATGCAAGTAAGAGGCTAAAAATTGATGTTACCAAGCTTGAGAAAGATAAAGGAAAAGGAGTGGCCACTCCCTACAAGTCATCCAAAGAGTCCTCTGAATCTTTGTCTTCACGTCTTCATCTTAAGGATGATTGTTCTCATGTTATCATTGCAGCCCAACCTCAAGGTTTCAATCAGCCTAAGACTACAACAAAAATATCAAAAGAGGACAACAATGAAAGGAGGACAAATTCCTCTCACAGTAAATATGCTTTTTAATATTGATTCACGTTATTTTCTATATTGAGGATAGTCTTTTTACTTTGAAATTTTTTTGGACAACAAGCATATATTTAGATAGTGTTTTTTGGACAACATGGATATTATGCTATTTTTGGATATCATTATGTTATATTTTGTTGATATTAAAATATTTGATCATAAATATGAGAATGAGAGTTACAAGGAGGATGTTTGAATCAAATGATTGGGGTTTTATATTTCATGTTTAATGATTATTAAAAGAAATAAATGGGAGTCACAAGGGGTCCCACATATTTAATTATTATTTAATTAGACCCTTATTTAAATATACAATTATTATTTGTCTCAAATAATTAGTTAAGCTAATTAGTCTTAACTAAAGAAAGTCTGTTGAACTACCATAACTTATTGAGAAGGAATAAAAAAGCAATCAAATGAAGAGACAAAGGGGAGAAAATAGAAGGAGAAATTCAACCATAAGGTTTTCTCTATACTAGTGAGATACATTTATCTTTCATTCATTCTGAATTTACTAGAAGGCTTAACCATCTTGATGACATCAGGGTCTTATTGAAGGTAGTAGGATTCAAAACTAAATCATATATTTCAGCGGCTTGTTTTAAAGGTGTATGATTTATCTTTGGCAGTCTTTGTGTTCTTGTTTGTTTATAAATTTAATTTTATGACTGATAAAGAATATTTTGCAGAGTCAAGTGACAAAATTTTGTGGCAAGTTGATCAAGATATTTAGCTTCAGTTTTCTTTTGTTGTCAGAGTCTTTTTGTATGGTTCCCATCAGAGGCTTCTAAATCTAACTTTGGTTCCTACCCTCATAGGGGTTTGTAAAGAGAAATCATCCTTCTATCTCAGAATGAAATCAATACAAAAATCAATTTTGTGATTTCGGTCTCACATATGTATTTTGATGATTTGGTTCTTTTTTTTCTTTTATCTCCATGTACACACTCATGTAATTTCTGTACACACTTATGCAATTTATGTTTAAGTTTATTTGTTATTTTCAAAATTACATATAATATATAAAACAAACCAACCTTGGTCCCTTGTACTTAGTAACTACAGATTAAGTGATTGTTTTTTATTTCAAGGCTAATTAAACCTTGGGTGGCATTCCCAACTATTTTTCCTGAGCCTGACAAGATCTGAAAATGCTTGAGTAAGGTTCTCCATACCTTTTCCTCAACATTTATTTGGCGACCATACTGCGGAGATCTTCCATATCTCTCTCGTTGATTGTATCACAATTATATTTCTTTTTTCTGTTTTGTCTGATTACTCCTTGACTGATTTTTTTTTCCATGAAAGTGTAATGTTTCCAAGACAATTTTTCATTTGGAAACACTAACTAACCACTTATTTGATTGTTTATTATTGTGTATACAGGTTGGCCATGAAAATTTCGGCCTTATAGTTTATTCAATTATTCATCCACAATTTATACAAGAAGCATTTCAACATATGAAGATCTTCAACAATACACAAGATATGAACCACAAACAAGATCTGAAATTTATTATAAGAAAGCAAGCACCTGATACAAATAGAGAAGAAGATCTGGAATAACTTCAGATGGCTTCAAGACAATAATATGATCTGCATACAAAATTCTCCCGGAGATACAAAGTAAGCCTCCCAAAGGTTGCAATATAATATGAACACTCTAATACAAAAAACAGGGTTTAGCCTAACTCTCAAGCTGCTGGTACGGCCTGCTGAAGACAATGGAGACCAAGGGTTCGGACCTCCTAAAGATGAAGACCCCCAAATTTTTCTAGAATCCTCCCAGTGATAGATCAGGGGAATGATAGCCTCTTCCTGAATTATGGAGACCAAACACTGAAGCCTCCTCCTGAAACTGCAGAATCCCCAAACGGGTACAACCCTCCTGAAACCCTAAATATGACCAATAATTCGGCCTAGATAAATAAGGGCTCTGAATACAATGAAACTCTCTAGGATGATAGATTGGGCAGTCACAAACCCCTGAGAGAAGTTTCAAGGTCAGATCTGGGCTATAGCCTCCTAGATATGAAAATCATTGAATCACCAATTCGTCCTCTATCTACCAAAACCGTACCAACCTGCAGACAATGATAGGAACGTGATAAATCCTCAAAGAAGCCTCCAAATTGATGAGCAAGGGCCTGCAAGAAAAATCCTAATGCTGAAATCTCCTAAAGCTTCCTCAATGGGCTGGATCAAACTCTTGTTCAACAAATGGTGCGCCCCTGCTAGAAAACCCTAACTGGTACAACCTTGCTGATCTTCCTGAATAGATGATGGATGTAGAATGGAATGGGTGGAGTATTTCATCCTCGAGACCAATCTTGGAACAAGATGAGTGGAATATTTCACCACTGAGTTGTTATCTAGGGTTTGTAATATCAAAACCCTCAAAACTGTATGCTCAAGAGCATCCACAAGCAAATACCAAATATCCAAGATGAAATGAGAGGTGCACCCTAGCCTTCTCTTTATACTTTTTTCTGTTTCCCTATTGAGTTAAGTTAAACCCTAGGGTTAACTCCTAACTCAACCTCCAATTCTTCTATTCCTTCATTGAGTTACCTTTTTAACTCTTTTTACCTTTTCCCTAAGTCAACTTAAAAATACAACATTAGTTTGGTTGACTTTTCCCCTTTGTGTGAGACTATGATCTAGTGGGGATGAATAGACCACTAAGTCTTCCCAAACCTCTTCATCAATAGGTGGGGGACATTACAGTCTCCCCTACTAGAAATTGCTTGTCCTCAAGCAATTACAAACTTGTCATACATACCACCTGTTCATTCTCCCACATGGCATCCTCAATGGGTAGATCCTTCCATCTGATTAGGTATTCTTTGATGCTTCTCTTCCTGAGCCTCTTCTCTCGAACCTCCAATATCTCCTCCAGAATCAAAACAAGTTTTCCCTCTTCGTCCAAAGGAGGCAACACCTCAATGGGTGTGATGTGTTGGCCGATGGCCCTCTTCAGGCAGGACACA
The DNA here is from genome assembly GCA_009831015.1 of Picea engelmannii. Lineage (NCBI taxonomy): Eukaryota > Viridiplantae > Streptophyta > Pinopsida > Pinales > Pinaceae > Picea > Picea engelmannii. Next base: position 582,807 of record ML777710.1, read on the forward strand.
TGGAAGACATTGTGTATCCTGCTGCCCTGTGGAAGCTCTAGCTCATAATCTACGACCCCTACCTTCATGCTAATCCTGTAGGGTCCAAAGAAACGTGGCTACAACTTCTCTTCTCCGCTTCTTTTTATAGAAGCCTGCCTGTATGGTTGGAGCCTTAGATAGACTAAGTCACCAACCTCAAAGGTACTCTCAACTCTGTGCTTATCTGCTTGGACCTTCTGCTGGTTCTGTCATCTCTGTAAATGATCCTTTAGCTCTCTGAGGATGTCCTGACTCTGCTGCACCCAATCCTGTACCATCGGAGCCCTGTTGTCACCAAAATCAATCTCTATGAAAGAGAGTGTATCATAGATGTATAATTCTCTGAATGGTGTCATGCCTATGGACATGTGATGGGTGGTGTTGTAGCAGTATTCTCCCAAGTGTAACCACCTAACCCACACTTTCTGCTGCCCTGCCACATAATTCCTGAGATAGCCTTCCACCCATTTGTTGACTATCTCGGTCTGTCCATCCGTCTGAGGATGATAGATGGTACTAGGGGTCAAGGCCGTACCAACTAGTTTGAACAACTCATGCCAGAATGTACTCATAAATATTCTATCTCTGTCACTGACAATGGTTTTGGGTAGGCCATGCAGTTTGAAGATCTCCCTGAAAAACAATTCGGCCACCTGTGTTGCACTGAAGTCTGTGGCTATGGAGAAGAAGTGTGCAAACTTCATCAACCTGTCCACCACTATGAAACTGCAGTATTTCCCCTGCGCCCTTGGAAACCCTGTGATGAAATCCATGGATATGCTTTCCCACTTGTGCTATGGGATGGGTAGGGATTGTAGTAGTCCTGTCGGGTGAGTGTGCTCATCCTTGTTCTCCTGGCACATATTACACTCCTTGACATGCCTCAATACATCCTCCTTGAGGCCCTTCCATGATAACCTCTCCCTCACCTGCCTGTATGTCTTACTAGTTCCTTGGTTCCCTGCCATTGGACATGAGTCATGACATGCCTGCAACACCTTGGCCTTGAAGGCCAATCCAGGAACCAAAAATATTCGGCCCTTGTAATAGATGAGGCCATCAATGATTCTGAAGTTATCATCTTGTACTTTCCCATACATTAGCTGAAAAGTGAACTGATCCCTTGCACACTCCATCACCAAGTGGTCCTTCCAATTAAAAGACACATTTGTCATGGCATAAATGGATGGCCTCCTGGATAATGCATCAAACACCACGTTGTTCTTCCCTTTGAAAAATTCAATGTCAAAGTCATAGGCATGCATTCTGCTTACCCATTTTTGTTGTCTTTCATTTAAGTCCTTCTGCTCCAACAGGTACTTAAGACTGTTATGATCTGATTTGACCACAAACCATGCACCTACCAGGTATTTCCTGAATTTGGCCAGAGCGTGCATGATAGCCAACATTTCTTTGTCGTAAATGTTGTAAAGTAGCTTAGGTCCTCTGATTTTTCAGCTGTCATAGGAAAGAGGGTGCCTTTTTTGCATCAATACGACCCCTATACCTTCTCCCGAGGCATCACACTCCAAGGTATAAGGCTGGCCGAAATATGGTAGGGCTAATACTGGGCACATGCTCATCACCTTTTTCATCTTGTCAAATGTAAATTGAGCCTCCTCACTCCATTTGAAGGCTCCCTTCTTAGTTGAATCGGTCAAGGGTCCACAAAGCTGAGAGAACCCTTTGACAAATTTCCTGTAGTATGTGCACATTCCTAGAAATCCTCTTAATTTTATGAGTGTCTTAGGAGTAGGCCACTCCATAATGGCTTTAATTTTCTCCTGGTGTACCTATACCCCCTTTGCTCCGATGATGTGTCCTAAGTAAAGGACCTCCGTCATTCCAAACTCACATTTGGACTCTTTAGTGTATAGTGACTGCTTCTCCATGATAGACAAAATCTAATCCACATGCTGAAGGTGTTCTTCCCACGTCCTACTATAAATGAGAAAATCATCAAAAAATACCAAAAGGTGCTTCCTTAACTGTTTGTTGAAGACATGGTTCATACAAGATTGGAACATGGCCGGGGCATTGGTTAACCCAAAGGGCATCACCAAGAACTCATAATGACCATAATGACATCTGAAAGCAGTTTTTGGGATGTCCTCCTCCCTCATTTTGATTTGGTGATAGCCAGAGAGTAGGTCGATTTTTGTGAAGTAGACAACCCCATGTAATTCATCTAGCAGCTCATCAATCCTTGGTATAGGATACCTGTTTTTGATGGTCTTCTTATTCAATGCCCAGAAGTCAATGCACATGCACATAGTTCCATCTTTTCTCTTGACCAATACTACTGAAGAAGCAAAAGGGCTAGAGCTCGGCCCGATGTGCCCCATATCCAAGAGCTCTTTGATGGCTCTCTCTATATCGTCTTTATACTTTTGTGGATGCCTATATGGTGTGGTGATGGCTAGTTTGGCTCCTTCCTCCAACTCAATTATATGCTCAAACACCCTGTCTGGTGGCACCCCTGGTGGAATAGGTCCAAACACCTTGCTGTGTTTGTCAATGATTTATTGAATTTCTAGTGTGTAGTGAACCTTACCCTGCTCATCCACATGTGCCGAAATTATGCATTCATTTGCATATACTATCTCTTCTCTCCTGAATATGGCCTCCATCCTCTTGGTCGTAACTACCTTGGCTGAGTTACCTGTCATGCCTCAGAGAACTACCTTTCGTCCACCATCCTCTGAGAAAGACATTTCCATGGTTTTGTAGTTGGTAGTGATAGGCCCTAATGTGTTGAGCCACTAAAATCCAAGGATTATGTTAGTATCCAGAAGGTCCATCATGTAGACATCCCGTATTAGCTCATGCCTACCCAATGTAAGCTTCATACCTGGGATGTACCTGTCACAAGGCATAGTGCGTCCACCTGCTACCTCCACCTTGAATCCTTCAAATTCAACCATGGGTATATGCCTCCTCTGCAACAGTGTTGAGTCAATGAAATTGTGAGAAGCTCCCCCATCAATCAATATTGATACCTTTTTCCCCTGCAAGACTCCTCTCATCCTGAAGGTGTGATATTTGGGCACTCCGTTGATAGATTCCAAGGTGGATTTCTCCTTAAACATACTGTCATGTCCTGTGGGCTCCTCCTCTGTTGCGTTTGTGGTGTCTACCTCTATTTTCTATATCTGTCAGAAATCCTTCTCTTTCTCATTGTCTAAAGTTACTTCTATGTAGTGCACTTGACCATGACCCATGCATTTGTGTGATGGGTTCCATGGTTCTTTACAAGTGAAGCAAAGTTGTTTCCTCCTTAATTCCCTTATGGTGTTTTCGTCCACTTTGCCATGACCCCTGTCAAACCCCCTTGGGTCACATCCTCCTTGGTTCATTGGAGGTCTCTGATCTCTCCCTCCTGTGTTAAGAGGTGGTCTAGGCACAAATTTAGGCTTGGAAGCTGGCCCTAGGTCCCTCATCCTTCAAATGGAATCCTATAGGTTTGTAGGCTTAAAAGCCTTTACCTAACCCTTCAAGGGTTCCATCAACCCTTTAGTGAAGAGCATCACAAGTCTGGTCGATGATATATCCTTCACCATGACTGCTAGACTATGGAATTCTTCAATGTATACCTCTGTTGCTCTTATTTGCTTGAGTTGTGTGAGCTCCCAGAAGTGCAACTCAGGATCCCCTTGGTCAAATCTGTCAATGATTCTCTGAGTGAACTCTATGTAGGTCACTATCTGATTGTGTCCTAGTGTGGTGAGTCGATGATACCACCAATCATGGTATTTTACATCCAAGTACATGGTGGAAAATTTGATGGCTTCCATCTCCCTCATGGGATTAAGCTATAGATAAGTGTCCAACTTCTGTACCCATGCCTGCATTGTCATCTTGGCCGTACCATCAAAGTATGGGATTTCCATCTTCCCTGCTCTTCATTCAAACTCATAATTTCTCCTATGGTTTTGGATAGGCTTGTTTCTGAACTTGAGTTGGCAGTATTGATCCAAGGAAATCTACCTCTGAATCATCATATCCAAGTTATGGTACTCCTTGGTACACTGTGCCATCTGCTCAACAAATTCATCCACCTACTCATGTTGTACTTGTTCATATGTGAATGTGGGAAAGTATGGTCTAGGGGTAGCCTTGCTACCCATATGTCCATGTGACATACCCCCTCCATGGCTTCCCTTGGACCTGGGAGCTTTTTCTGGATTATACCTGTTTCCACCATGGGATCCACCAACCTCTCTGCTTCCATACATATCAGGGTCTTTCCCCTAATGAGTCATCTGCATCAATAGCTCAGTTATCTGAGTCTGGTTCTCATCAATCTTCCTTAGATTCCCATCTACCTTCTTCAAGGTCTCAGTGATTTTGGTTTGTCCCTTCTGATTTGTCTCCTGGTTTTCCTGTAAGTGATGGACCAGGGTGCTTTCTGTAAGGTTTAGGGTTTGATGGAATTCATGTGCCAAGTAAGCCAAGCCCTGTGGCTCACAGTAATCACCTGAACCCTCCATTTCAGATTTTGTTTCATTGGTCTTCTTCTTCCTTCGACCCATATAGATACCATTGTACCTCTGCATGTGCTAATCCTCATAGGCTGGAAGGATCATAGCTCTGATACCACTATAATGTTCGCAAGCCATTTTTTCTCTTGGAAACACTAACTAACCACTGATTTGATTGTTTATTGTTGTGTATATAGGTTGGCCATGAAAATTTTGGCCTTATAGTTTATTCAGTTATTCAGCCACAATTTATACAGGAAGCATTTCAACATATGAAGATCTTCAACAATACACAAGATATGAACCACAGACAAGATCTAAACTTTATTATAAGAAAGCAAGCACCTGATACAAATAGAGAAGCAGATCTAGAATAGATTCAGATGGATTCAAGACAATAATATGAGCTGCATACAAAATGCTCTCAGATATACAAAGTAATCCTTCCAAAGGATGCAATAGAAGATGAACGTTCTAATACAAAAACTAGGGTTTAGCCTAACCCTCAAGCTGTTGGTACGACCTGCTGAAGAAAATGGAGACCAAGGGTTCAACCCTCCTAAATATGAAGACCCCCAAATGATGCTAGAATCCTCCCAGTGATATATCAGGGAAATGATATCCTCCTCCTGAAGTATGGAACCCAAACACTGAAGCCTCCTCCTCAAACTGCAGAATCCCCAAATTGGTACGACCCTCCTAAAACCCCGAATATGACCAATAATTAGGCCTAGCTGAATACAGGATATGAATCCAATGAAACTCTCTAGGATGATAGATCGAGCAATCACAAACCCTTGAGAGAAGTTTCAAGGTCAGATCTGGGCTATAGCCTCCTAGATCTGAAAATCACCGAATCACCAAATAGTCCTCTATCTCCCAAAACCATCCCAACCTACAGAAAATGATAGGGACGTGATAAATCCTCAAAGAAGCCTCCAAAATAATGAACAAGGGCCTACAAGCAAAACCCTAATGCTGAAATCTCCCAAAGCTTCCTCAATGGGTTGGATCAAACTCTTCTTCAACAAATGGTGCGCCCCTGCTGGAAAACCCTAACTGGTATGACCCTGCTGATCTTCCTGAATAGATGACGGATGTAGAATGGTGTGGGTGGAGTATTTCATCCTCGAGACCAAGATTGGAACAAGGTGAGTGGAATATTTCACCACTGAGTTGTTCTCTAGGGTTTGTAATATCAAAACCCTCAAAACTGTATGCTCAAGAGCATCCACAAGAAAATACCAAATATCCAAGATGAAATGAAAGGTGTGCCCTAGCCTTCTCTTTATACTTTTTTTTGTTTCCCTGTTGAGTTAAGTTAACCCCTAGGGTTAACTCCTAACTCAACCTCCAACGCTTCTATTCCTTCATTGAGTTACCTTTTTAACTCTTTTTACCTTTTCCCTAAGTCAACTTAAAAATATAACATTAGTTTGGTTGATTTTTCCCCTTTGTGTGAGCCTATGGTCTAGTGGGGATGCCTAGACCACTAAGTCTTCCCAAACCTATTCATCAAGAGGTGGGGGACATTAAAGACAATACCTATTACAAGAAAACCCATTATTGGAAACGATCTTGATGGCCAAACCGACATTGCATTGAACTCATTCAACACTATTTTAGAAACAACTAGTACTCATGCTGAACTTGAATGCTCTTGGAAAGTAATTGAAAGGGATATACGTATCCGTGAACATTGGGAAGCTAGGAAAAGGCAGCCCAAAATCAAAATTAGCCTACCTTTTCCTACCTCCTTGGTTTTCCTTTTCATCTCCTCTAATCCTCACATCTCTAGAAGGAGAAGAGGGTTGTCCCCCAAAGATACTCCTATATTTGAAATAGGAAGGAGGAAAATTGTTTTATCAACACAAGAAAGTTCTCTAATAAGAACTTTATCTAACTCTATCAATTCATCTTTATCACCCATAATTATCACCTTCAATATGACATCTGCGGGTAATGGTAGTGGCACCGGAGGTGAGTCCTCCTCGCAACTTTATACTTCATCAGTAATTAGTAGTATATATAGTCATCAAGTCTCTATTCAATCCACTACCGATCCTTCTAAAGTTATAAATAAATATGGGTTTTTTCAATTCGAGGAAGATGCTACGAAAATCCCATGGTACGTATCTTCTCCCTTGAATCTGACACCTACTACACACCCATTACCAAAATTCAAGGAGCATTTACCTAGGTTTTCGGGAAATAATACTGTTACTACAAATGAGCACCTGGTAGCATTTTCTAATGCTTGTAATAATATAGGGGCTATTGATAATGACAATTGCATGCGTTTATTTGTCAAATCCCTCAAAGGGAAAGATCAACAGATTTTTTTGATCTTGCTCCCAAATTCTTTCCACATGGGAAGAATTGGTTTATTGGTCCAGGTCCACTTATGGACAGTCCAAGAGTCCAGATAAGAAGTTAAGGTAATACAACAATATTTCCTATAAGTATGGTGAAACCATTAAGTCTTTTAACCTTCACTTCACCAAATTATAAAATCAAATCCTTGAACTAATCCGTCCTCAAAATCAAGCTGCTTCCATGCATTATTATAATGCATTACCTTCTCCTTATCATCATAGAATTGAAGAGAAGGCTACTGAAAATCTTGGTTCCTCTCTTCATACTTTCCTAGAATATGATGAGCAACTCGAAAGAATGGGTCTCCCTAAGGGAGACTTGGTCAAACAAACATATATGTTTTACCTCTTACAACTTGTGCAAGATATGAATAATAGGATGATAACTTACGAGTGAAAATGAAGTCCCTCTTCCTCTGTCCCTGGGAATCTTCTTCTTCCTTGGAGCCTTTTAGGAATACTAATGAAAATACTTTTCAGTCAAAGGCCATTATGTTTCACAGTTGGTGTAACTTCTATGAAGAAAATCATGAAGAAAGTACCTGTGAAGTTAAGAAAAATGCCAGAGATAAGATCTATGGAAAAATGCCCGACACCACAATCGTTTTTTTAGATTGGGTTGAACCATAAGATGTTATGGTAATCAATACCAGTAATAAATCTTACACTGCCAAAGGAAAATATGATCTTCCTTTTACTTCTTCCACCCCAAGTTCATCTTCTCAAAGTACTGATACACAAGCTGCCAGAACTTCGAATAATCAAGGAATGTCTTCTCCTCTTCCCTCGTCTAAGTATAATATCCTTAATCAATTGGCTAATATCAAAGCTGATGCTACTCTTTTGGACATGGTTTCCATCCCAGAACAACAAAAGCATCTCAAAATATTTATGGAAGGTAAAATTTCTACCATAGCCAATCTATTTGAAGAGTCAAAGGAAGAGGATTCAACTGCAATTAAGATAGGCATAAATAATTTTAGGAACCCTGTAAAAAATACCCCTTTTATATCTCTATAAAAATCATCGATAAAATAGCTCATTGTTGCCTAATTGATGGCGGGTCCGGTCCAAGTGTAATGTCTAAAATTATCATGGAAGATCTTGGCTTCTCATGCACTAACAAAAATTCTATAAGCATGCTCTCTTATAACAGTTTGCAACAATCAACTATAGATGAAATCAAAGATGTAAGCTTAGTTATATGCACACATCCCAAGATAAGAACAACTCTCAACATCCAAGTAATTGATATGCCAATGAGCAACTATTCAATTATTTTAGGAAGAGATTGGCAAGGCTTAACTGGTGGATATCTTTCACTTGATGGAACACATTTGTTCATCCCTCGGAATAGAAATAACTTTATAGTCCTTAGGGAAGGAATAATTTCTCAATATATAGAGAGGATTCCCCAACCTAATGTAAATTATCTTGAAGAATATTTGGGAGTGTACTCTATCTTTGTTGATGAGGGTTAAGCTATGCTTGAACCAATTTATTTTTATGATGGCATGTGGCACATGCATTTTGATGGATCATGCTCAAACAAAGGTAATGGGGCCGACATCATTCTATATTATCATATAAGTAAAATCCACAATTTTTCTTATAGGTTATAATTTTCTTGCACAAACAATGTCACCAAGTTTGAGACCTTATTGTTAGGCATCGAAAATGCATATAACCATGGTTGTGGTCACCTTACAGTTTTTGGTGATTTTGAACTTGTTGTGAATCTTGTATGTAATATTTATTCACCAATAAATAAGTTTCTTAAACGCTATACCCAAGATTTTTGGATGCTTATTTCAAATCTATTATCATTTAACATCACTCATGTTGAGAGAGAAATTAATTCAATGGCTGATAGGTTATATGTGTTTGCAACATCTCCTACCCGAAAATGTTTACCTCAAAGACCTGATTGTATGTTCCAATCTCTATATCGTCCTCACATCCCTAATAACGTAAAATCATGGTAGGTTTTCCCAAGTGATGAAGGCATTTGCACTTTCATACAAAATGAACTGTTTAAACCCAAAGAAATCATATCTATTGAAGATGACAAATTTCCTAAAGGCTTGACTCCTATTGAAAGTTCGTTTTCGTTAAGTGATGTAGGCAAAAAAGAAACACATAAGGAAGAGGAGTCAAAAAGGAAAGTCAGTGATACAATTTCCTTGAACATTGGGACACTCGAATCTTCAAAGATCATTAAATTAGGTGCCCAATGTTCTGATGAAGGAAAATCGAAATTCACATAACTACTCCGTGAATTTCAAGATGTTTTTGCATGGTCATACAAGGATCTTCGTGGTTTTGATCCTGCTCTCATACAACATGCCATTCCTATCAAGGAAGGGGTAAAACCAGTTAGGAAAAAACAAATACCTATTAACCCTGCACTCGAATCTACTATTCAAAAATAATTGGAAAAATTATTGAAAGATATATAATCTTTCGAGTTAAGTATTCTGAGTGGGTTTCAATTCTAGTCCATGTTCGGAAAACTACTGGCCATATCATATTATGTGTCGATTTCTGCACGTTGAGTAGAGCGAGTGTCAAAGACCATTTTCCACTTCCTAATATGTAAATGATTTTACAACAGGTTGCAGGGTCACAAATGATGTCCTTACTTGATGGTTTTTCTGGGTATAATCAAATCAAGGTAAAAAGGACTGATAGGTATAACACCACATTTACTACACGCTAGGGCACATTTTCGTATGAACGTATGCATTTTGGCTTGTCTAATGTAGGTGCCACTTTTCAAAGAGCTATGCATATAGCTTTTGATGATCTAATCAGTAAAATTATCTAAGTTTATCTTGGTGATTTGACTATTTATTCTAAGAACCGGTTGGATCATTTTGGTCATCTTAGAAAAGTACTCATGTGTTGCAAAAAATTAGGCATTTCTTTAAATACTTCCAAATCTATTTTCGGTGTCACGAAGGGAAATCTCCTCAGTCATATTTTTTATGATTCAGGGATAAGCATTGATCCCAAAATGATTACTGTGATTCTAAACCTTCCTTCCCCCACCTCCAAGAAAGAAGTTCAAGATTTCATGAGCATTATTAATTTTGTCCGTAGGTTTGTTCTTGATTTTGTTGTCATGGTCAAACCAATTCATAATCTTTTGAAACAAGATCGTTCTTTTTCTTGGAAAAATAACGCCGAGAATGCTTTCCTTATGATTAATAAAACAATAATTTTCGCACCGGTTCTGGTGAAACCAGATTTTGAGAAAGATTTTATCATATATACCAATTCCACCAAGGAAGCAATTTCTTCTGTCCTCTTACAAAGTGATGACCAAAACAATGAAAAGAATGTAGCTTACAAGAGCCAGAGTTTATCATATGATGAAATCAAATAATCTTATATTGAGAAAAATTATTTTTCTCTTGTCAAGGCTATAGAAATTTTTTTCCATTTTGTTTTGGGAAAACACATGTAGGTAAAAGTCCCTTTTCTTGTTGTCAAGTTTCTTATTTCACAAACTTATCTTTTAGGTAAATTTGCACATTGGCTTTCCAAAATTCAGGAGAATGATTTGACGATCATGACTTTGAATAAAATCAAGGGACGAGACCTAGCTCCTCACTTAGTTCAACATCCTGAACCAAGTGAAGAACTTGAAAATAAAGATAATCTTCTTTCAACTCTGTTTTATATTGAGAATCACAATCTTGCTATATCCGAACATCCTTGGTATAAAAATCTGGTGTATTATTTGCAGTATCAAAAGTGTCCAGATGCGTTGGATCCTCACCAGAGAAGGAGACTCCGCCTAGAAGATTCCAAGTATATCATTTTAGGAGACTTTTTGTTTAGAAATTATACTAATGGTTTATTACTTCGATGTGTAAATGATGAAGAAACATATAAATTGTTCCACTAAATTCATGGATCATCAGTTTCTGTCATTCACATCGGTGGAAATTTTTCTGCTCAGGCTACTACATTCAAAATTAGAATAAATGGTTACTATTGGCCTTCGATATTCCACGATTCCTATAAATTTGAAATATATTGTGATAAGTGCCAAAAATTCACAGGGAAAGAACGCCTTTCTACCATGCCCTTACAACTATCCTCCCATATTTCCATTTTTTTAAATGGGTCCTAGAATTTATTGGTCCTATAAATCCTCTGTCTTCCACAGGGCATATATTTATTTTGACAACTGTCGATTACTTTACCAAGTGGATTGAGGTTGTCCCTCTTAGACATGCACATGATGAACATGCAATTTATTTCCTAGAATCTAATATCTTTTCCAGATTCAACATTCCATTAGAGATCATTACAGAAAATGGCCCAACCTTCATTTATGCAAAATTGACTCAATTTCTGGTTAAGTTAGTCGTCAAACATTTCACTTCATATTCTTATTACCCTTAGGGAAATGGGTAAGAAAAATCCACTAATAAGAATCTGGTTAGGATCATAAAGAAAATCATAGAAGACAAGCCTCGCTAGTGGCATACACTTCTAATTTATGCTCTCTGGGAAAATCGCACAACCACCAAAGAAAGTATAGGTTGCACTCCCTTCCAACTTTTATATGGTCAAGAGGCTATTCTTCCTACTTAGATAGATATTTCCTCCTTATGGCTGATGTTATAGACCGAAGAATTAAATTATTCCAATGTTCCCCAAAGGATAAATTCACTGTTAGCCCTGGAAGAACAAATAAATTTTTCCTAGGAGAACATAGAAAGAAGGCAAAAAACCGTGAAAACGTATTTTAACAGACGAGCAAAGGCTTATGAATTCAATATTGATGACAAATTCCTACTATGGGATTCAACTCATGCTGAAAGAGGAAGACATTCTAAGTTCCAAATATTATGGCTAGGTCCTTTCAAAATCACTTTTATCCTGGGCACAAACTCATACCTTCTAAAGGATTTGGAAGAGGAATTGTTCTCTTACAATACAAATGGATCCCACTTGAAACATTATGTGGAACAATCTTGATCATTAACGCTTGTATAAAAATGACTGTTGTATATAGTCTTTTGTATTATTGTTTTCTTTTTACTTTGGTTTTTAATTTCCGTTGTTTGCTTCTCATAATAATCAAAAATAAAGTCTGGATCTATTTTGCCATAACAATGTGATTATGTAAATATTGTTGATCGATGAAAAATAATATACACACATCTATCATGATATACTCCTTTCAGACATCGCTGAAATAATTTTTTTCTTTCAATACTGTTGTAGGATAGTTGATTTTGTCTTCTTCCTTGTTTCTTCTATCCCTTTCTTCCCTCCATCCTGATATTCAAGAGCATATCAGAAGCATTCTCCTTGAAAGTATAGAAAGAATTACATGTTAAGTCTTGTTCGAATGTTATTCATACAGGACCACCCCCCCTCATATGTATCACTTTCCATAAGTTATTCCCAAAGTCCTATCTCATTATTTATCTTAAACCATCTTTTCCCCCCTGCTGCATAACTATTCTTTTCAACAATTTTTCAATCATCTACTTCTATTGGTCTATGAAACCAAACATTCTGAGTTCTAATTATGCTGGGAACATATTTCCCTATGGAGTCGCCAGTTTATTGACTCCCCAAAAGAGCAACATGGAATCCTTGCATGCAAATGGGTTGCAATGCCTTATTACTTATATATATTTAATAATGTGGGACCCTTCATGTGAACAATGATGAAGGATGCCTCATATTTTTATACGCTCATGACTACTTTGCAAAAATAATTCTAAAGTTTTAAGAATTCGAAACCGTCTTCCAAGAAAAATGGGTGAATGATAGGTTTATTGGCAATTTAATTTAAAGAGGAAAGGGAAAAGATGTTTTAATGAACATCTTGGTTTATTCTTTCTGCACATATATTTTGATTGTTGATTCAAACTCCAAGCATGGGCCATATATAGTTATGCCATATTGCACATGATTTCATGTTATTATCATGCACCATTGTTAAAGTTTTATAAGGTGGAAATCCTTCCCTAGCAAAGAATGTGGGACATTACATGTTTTGTGCTAAGTGTTAAGCATGCACATAAAACTTATGGGTTAATGGAAGGTGCAAAATTCAATTTTTGTATTGAATTGTTATTTGGAAACATAGTGGATTATGTGATGGAAGTTGGGTGCACTTGTACTTGGCTATAGTTGATGGAATTAATGAAAGAAATGAAGTGAAATTATTGCACATCACTCTAAACCTACCTCAAGGTCACCACCCTCACTTGCTTCACATTTATGTTGGTTTCTTTGGTTGGTGTTGTCTTTGTTTTTCTCGGCCTTGGAAAGAATAGTCATGCTTATTCATTTTTTGGCATTCTTCATATAGGTATGATGGCTCTCAGTACGTCTCCATTCCTGAAATATAGCTCCGCTCATAATAAAATCATTAGGTTGGCTCTTAGATTTTCTTACAGACTGTGTTTTATTCCAAAGTTTGAATGAATGTATGTGGGTATCGACTGTGCAAATTGATTTTAAGTGAAGGTTCCTCCCTGTTGACATATAAATATTTCAAGTTGAGAATAGTGTTTGAAACTCCTTTCTGTTCAGATTGTGTGATTACATTGTGTCCATAACGAATACCGCTTCTATGCTATACCTGTTGGAAAATAATTATGGAAAGTTTCTTTTGGGTTTCACTCATATCTGGTGATTAAAAATAAAGGGTTTCCTTTCCTCTGTGAAACAAAAGAACAATTGTTTAAACACCATTACTCAGTCTTTGGAAGACTTGTAACTCCTTCAAATTATTTTTTAACTATTTGGGGAATATATTTTCCTTGTGGCCATCATGAGAGGTCTATGGAAAGTCTGTGTTATAAGAGATGGTTAAATGTTTTTTTACAAACCCTTTGTGAAGGTTTCACCTTTGCATTCACCTAGACCTCGATTCTTCTATCAATGTATGAAAATTATGAGATTCGAACTCTGGTCTTGATGTATGTTATAAGTGATTAACCCGACAGTGGGAAGATTGGTTATTTTCATTAATTATTGGCTCATTTGTTATCCATGGGGATTTGGTCGATTTTGAAAAATTTATAATGTTAAAATAAATAGTACCACGTTCACATGGGGTTTTGAAAACCAGTTTGATCGCAAGTATTAAGGTTGTGATGATGGAGCCATGTGATGTTCTCATCCTTCCATGCACAATTGATGTAGTCTAGTTTTAATTGTTGAAATCACTCTTCTAACATTCTTTTATAAAAACTCTGCTGATAAAAAGAAAAGGAAGTGGAAATTAAAGTGGTACAGTTGACAGTCCAGGAACATGCCTGGTTTTTTTATAATGGGTATTACAAATTCCTCTCATGGTAAATACAGTTTTTAATAATGATTCATGTTATTTTCTATTTTGAGGACAATCTTTTTACTTTGACAATGTTTTGGACAACAAGCATATATTTAGACAATGTTTTTTGGACAACATGGATATAATGCTATTTTTGGATATTTTCATGCTATATTTTGCTGATATTAAAATATTTGATCATAAATATGAGAATGAGAGTTACAAGGAGGATGTTTGAATCAAATGATTAAGGTTTTATATTTCATGTTTGTTGATTATTAAAAGAAATAAATGGGAGTCACAAGGGGTCCCACCTATTTAGTTATTATTTAATTAGACCCTTATTTATATATACTATTATTATTTGTCTCAACTAATTAGTTAAGCTAATTAGGCTTAACTAAATAAAGGTAGTTGAACTACCATAAATTATTGAGAAGGAATAAAATCTCAATCAAATGAAGAAAATAGAAGGAGAACTTCAACCATAAGGTTTTCTCTATACTAGTGACATTCATCTTTCATTCATTATGAGTTTACTAGAAGGCTTAACCATCTTGATGACATCAGGGTCTTATTGAAGGCAATAGGATTAAAAACTGAATCATATATTTCAATGACTTGTTTTAAAGGTGTATGATTTATCTTTGACAGTTTGTGTGTTCTTGTCTGTTTATAAATTAAATTTTATGACTGATAAAGGATATTTTACAGATTCAAGTGACAACATTTTATGGAAAGATGATCCAGATATTTAGCTTCAGTTTTCTTTTGTTGTCAAAGTCTTTTTGTATGGTGACCATCAGAGGCTTCTAAATATGACTTTGGTCCCTACCCCTACAGGGGTTTGTAAATAGAATTCAACCTTGTATCTCATAATGAAATCAATACAAAAATCAATTTTCTGATTTCGGTCTCACATATGTATTTTGATGATCTGGTTCATTTTTTTCTTTTATCTCAATGTACACACTCATGTAATTTATGTACACACTTATGTAATTTCTATTTAAGTTTATTTAGTTTTTGCACCTATTACAGATAATATATAAAACAAACCATCCTTGGTCCCTTGTACTTAATACTTGTGGATTAAGTGATTTTTTTTGGTTTCAAGGCTATAAACCCCGGGTGACATTCCCAACTATCTTTCCTTAGCCCAATAAGATATGAAAATGCTTGAGTAAGGTTCTCCATACCTTTTCCTCAACAATGTACTCATTTTGTAAGGTGTTTTTGATACTGGGGAAACTCTTGGTACTAAATCAATAGATAAATATATCTCCCTCTTCGGTGGCAATCCCTATATTTCTTAGAATACATCTTAAAACTCTTGCAATACTAGAAAGTCTCCAAGGCTTGACCCTTTTGTATTTTTTGGCTCCTCCACATGAGTTGCATACAATTGACATCCTTTCCTGAAACATCTCTTCAACTATAAGGATGAAATCTCCCTTATGTAGATGGGTCTTGGAATTCCTTTCACAGTGCTCTGTTTTCCTTCTTTATCAATACATGTAAATGTCTTGTTATGACAATCTAGGCCATCATGGTGTTTTTACAACCAATCCATTCCAATTAGGATATCATAATATCTTAACGGTATGATATTCATATCAGCATTAATACCCATTCCATTCAGATTTATTGGACAACTTCTGACCATCTCATTGATCCTTCTTTTGGTTCCAGTGGCTAGATGAACCAAAATTGATTTATCAAGCTTAATTTTCTCCAAATGTAATCTATCCACTATTTTAGGATCAACGTAACAATGGATTTCTCCTGAATAAATTAAAATAGCAACAGGTTGATTGATGATCTTACCTTCCACTTCGATCATATTGGATTGATACTCTGCTTGTCGATCTTTTGAGGTTGCATATATTCTCCCCATGTCCTCTACTGTTGTATATTCTTGGGTGTTGTGCATGGTCTTCACTTTAGCTCCTCTATGGGGGCAATCCTTGTTTATGTGATTTTGTTTTCACCCCCAACATTGGATTGGTGATCTTCCTCTTTTCCCCAAGGAATCTTCTTTCTTGGATTCATCTTTAGCAGACTGATCTTGCTGATTTTTATTAGGGCTATTTCTGTTGAAAGGAGGTTTGAATCCCTTCCTCCTCTAATCATATTTCTCCTTCTTATTATCCTTCCAATATTTATACATGGATTCTCTTCCCTTTCCTTGATCATACATGTACTTAGCCTTATTGATGGTATCTATCAAATTTCTAGGCTCATCATACTAAATATTTTTCTTAGAAAAGGATGGCAGTCCACTCAAAAACCTCTGTATCTTCACTTTTTCATCCTTGATAAATCCTACATACTTAAGCCATCCCAAGAAATTCTTCTCATATTTTGTCATGGTCATGTTTCCCAAACTTATTTCAAATAAATCTTGCATCTTCTTTTCATATAAGTTCTATGAAATATACTCCCTTTGAAAATATCTCTTGAACTCCTTCCAAATGATCTTACTCTCATTAATGAGCTCAACCTGCTTTAGTTGATCCTACCACATAATAGCCTTTCCATGCAAATTATATGTGGCAATTCTTGCTTCTAGGTTGGATGAGTAGTTGTGTAACTGAAAACACTTCCCTTTCTCTTTCACCATCAAAGGATGGTGGCTTAAGATTTCTTAAATCTCCTTGCAAACTTTCCAATTCATGTCTTATTCTTTGGTGTCTAACATCAGACACTTCTGGATTGCTTATGGAGTCTTCACATGCATAAAATTTCCTTACTAAGTAAGGAGGTGAGTAATGTCTATGAGTTTTTCTAGAAATTATTGAATGACCAAATATTCTTTAGTTGTTTCTTCTTTCATGATGTCTACCTTCTTCCTCCTGCTTTGAGTCTAATCCGTTCCTTGCTTTCCTATGTAACTGATTTAGGTTTTGCATCACTTGATCATTTATCTGGTTTTGGTCTCTCATAAAACTCTCATTATGTGCTTTGTAAATCTGCACTTCTATTTTTAGGCTTTTCCCAGTCTCTATTAATGTTTCTTGTTCCCCCCTGCTCCTGTGCCCATTGTTACACCTCAAAATTACTCACTTCAATAGTGTTGCAAGTGTCGTCATTACGAGTGTTGTAAGTGTCACATCTTCTTCACAAGTGTCACATCTTGACTATAAGTGTTGCAAGTGTCACAAACATCATACTTCCATCTTGCCTATGTCGTGCCTCTAATGACATCACTAAGACACTTAAGACACCTCAAAGACTAGTTTGGAAGAAGAAAAATCACTTGATAGGAAGTACAAGCCTTTTGCCATTGGAAAAAACACTCAAAAACTGAATTTTGGAGATTGAGAATTACATCAAACTTATGATCTCATGAGTGAGATGTCATCAAAGAAATTAGTGGAGATTACTTGAGAAAAGGGGTTGGACAAGGAGAACTAGAAGAAGCTGTTGCACCTTCATTCAAAGGATTGAAAGTACTTTTACTTGTTCTCATTAATAATCAATGCTTGGCCTGTTTCTTTCAAACTTGTGCTTGTTCCATATGAGTTTGTCTGCAGTAGATGGATCTATGTTTGAGCTAATCTCAGTAGAGTAGGAATACTTTTGTACCTTTTCTTGTTTTACAAGACTTATCAGGGAGCTCAGAATCGAAGCTCAACCAGTACTTTGCAAGGACAAACGTTGCTAATAAGGTACATATCTTTCTCCTTCTCTTTCATTTATTAGCTTGATTAGATATAAAAGGAAGTCAGTGTCCATGTTAAGCACTTTTCTATCTTGGCCTTAGGAGTCTAGAGACTAAGAGGGAATCCACTTGTCTGTAGGGGGATTCACCTATAATAGAAATTGGCGACTCCACTGGGGAGGAGCTCTGATTTTTGTTTCCATTCCCAGATCTTGTTTTGGTCCTTTTCCCACTGATTTGATCTTCTCCATATTGTATTTTTTATTCTTAGATTGGTTTGATTGCCTCTTTATGTCATCATGATCACCTTGATTGACTGAATTTTCTTGAATTTTTGAGTTTCTGGGAAATTTTCTGATCTTTTGTAGCAGAGCGCTCCCCTTCCCTTGTTAGCAGAGTGCCAACACTCCCTGGTGGTCTTACAAAGAGTGTTGTAGCGCTCTGGTACCCCTTACACCAGAGGGCTATCCCATTTTCAGTGAAAAACCCTCTAGTTTTTCAATTTCTGGGTTTAGTTTTTGCCTTTTACATTTGCTCAGGGTCTCATACTCTCAGTCCATCTTGGTATTGGCCTTCAATACCCTATTTTCTAAGGATTGATCATCTCTTGTTTGGATTTTTTGACATTTTTCCTTACTTTGCAATAACTCTTTGTCCTTCACGATTTGAAGTCAATTTGTCGTTTTCTTCTCGTTTATTTGAGTGAGTGAAAACTTTGTAAAGAGTTTCAAAGGTCTTTTGCACTTTTCTTTTTGATCTTTGAGTCATCTTGTCCAAGCTATTTCTCCTTCCTTTTGATTTTTTGGCTTTCTGTTTCTTGTTTGATCATAAAAAGGGTGTCTTTTGGTTTATGTAAAGTTTTCTTCCAGATTGGTTAAATCTCACAACTCTTGAAGTCCAATTAGCATAGGAAGCTTTACATATACTGGTTATCAGTCACATATAAACATTTTAGCATTGCATTGGATTATTTATTGAGGACTATTGCATGAGGTCATTGCATCTTAGTGTCTGACAGTGAAAAGAAAATCCTTCTTTTTCCCTTAATTAAGACATTCATTGAAAGAAAAGATTGCTTATCATTTCTTAAGCATGTTTTGGGAACTTAGTCATAATATCATTAGTCTTCACTCTCACACACCTCTGAGTAAACAAAAACCACTAAAATCAACGCTTAACTAAAATTTATCAGAATTTTTTACATCTTTGTTAGCAAACCTACATTAGTTTAAGGTGTAGGGCTTTGGAATAGGTTGAAAAGATAACTTTCCAAAGCTATCAAACAAACTTAACATCTTGCAATAGGGAGAGAAAATCCAATTGTCGTATAGGATTTCTGGGATCCCCCTCTCACACAGGGGTTATGCACGAGGTCACATTTGGGTGAGTTACGGAGATTATCCCTCCGTTGTTCAACTGTTTGTAGAGGTCGGATTGTATATTGGGGGTCACTTGAGGGTATACCCATGATTATGTGTGGGAGCCTCTCGAGTTGATTTCAGACTTGTTATCCTTCCCATACGTATGGATTGGATTGTCGAATGTACCCTACCAAGGGCTGACTGGGAATTGGTGACCTTAGTAGCCATAATTTTTAGGGTCTCACACAAGGTGATGGTGAAGGGAAGTCTCACTATACTTGGAACAGATGTTGGTCAAACTCACTCGGGCTCCTTGGAGGGTAAATCCACAATTACTGCATGGAAGCTAGCACCAAGGCGTAGGTCTATTAAGAAGGTCACCAACGTAACTGATCAACCCACTCTATCCCCGCCTCTTCCTATTTTGATCTCACGACGTTGGATTTCATCACCAACTAGTGGTTTCATTGTGGGAAGGTTTGTTTGATTGTTTTCTTCTCAGATTCATAGCATGTGTTAGTTGTGTTACTTATTGGACCTTAGGTCGAGTCAGTGTTAATGACATCCAATCCTAAGAGTACCAATGGAGGAACCCCTTCTCTTGGGGAACCTTATACCTTTCCTTCTTATGGAAACTTTGGTCCTTTGTACATTTCCACACTAAGTCTTCCAGGACTCACCATCGGATTACCAGTTTGGTTGTTCCCCACTCCTATGATATCAAATCCTCCCAATGTTTCAACTGCACCTAATACTTTAGATGTTGATACACCACCCACACATCAACCTCATGTCGACTTTTCACCTTCTTCACCCATTAAGTCTCCTTCCCTTTCTCCTTCTTTTTCTAGTGAAAGATTTAAAACAAGTAGCCAGGTTGATCAGAAGAAGAAGAAACATAAAGAGAAGAAGAAGAAGAGCCCAAAAAGGACCAAGGCCCCAACAACATCAGATGTTGGATCCAAGCAACCAGTTATTGTTAATAGTACTGGGGGTGTTGATGAGGTAAAAAAGATTAAAATAAATAATCCAAAACCCAAATTCCCTTGCAGTATTTTAAGGGTGACCACTTTCTGATGGATTGCCCTGGTATTCCCAAGGTCTTAGAAATGTGGTCCTCCATATCATCGGCCTCTTCCGGTCATGCCGATGATACCTCGTCAACTAGTGAAGTTAAGGTTGGTAAGAAGAAGACAATTGTCAAATTCCCTTGCATGTTATGCAAAGGTGATCATTATTCTCACCTTTGTCCTTGTATGGACGAGGCTTCTTCTCTTTTGGAAAAACTTCAGCTTCCAAAAGGTTATCATAAGCTTTCTCCTAACCCATCGTTAGTTGATGGAATGATCAATCCGGTTCCATCCCAGGTCAATCCGGTTGATCAGGTGGTCAATCTAGTTTCATCCTCGATTGAACCACTCACCAAAGTAGTTGATCTAGTTCCATCATTGATCAGCCCTACTCTTCATAAAAAGAGTGTAACCCAAGTAGTCAATCCATTTTAATCCTCGGTTGAACCACTCACAAAAGTAGCTGATCCGGTTCCGTCATCGATCAACACTACTCTTCATCTTAAGAGTGTTAAAGTGGTCAATCTGGTTCTGTCCTTGGTCAATCCCACTCTCCCGTTAGAGAGTGACACCAAAGCGGTCGATCCATTTCCACCCGTCGACCCCATTCTCCCCTTGGAGAATGAAACCCAAGTGGTCGATCCGGTTCTGTTATTGGTCGATCCCACTCCTCCTTTGATGAGTGCCAAAGTGGTTGCTCCGGTTACATCATCAGTCAATCCTACTCTTCCTCTGAAGAGTGTCAGCGTGGTTGATCCGATCCCATCATCGGTCGATCCTACTCTCCCTATAGAGAGTAAACTCGATACTGCCCACATTTTTCTCATTGATACAGAATCTACCGTGCTGGGGGGCATTCCTCATTCTCCCATGAAACCCCCTCTAAGTAATGAGGCCATCCTTTTTGATTGGGGTGCGCTAACATGACCTCGTCTTCCCTCTCTCATTCCTTTCCAGATTATAGTACAGGTTTGTGGTCAGGACATTCCTCAAACGTTGATAGATGAAGGTGTGTTCGTTAGTATTTTGTCCTTTGTTGCTTGGCACGCTTTGGGTTGTCCTTAGCTTGCGTCAGTTACACATAATTTGTTAGCTTTTAACAGAAGAACTAGTCAACCTTTAGGGAACACCTTGGAAGCCATGATCAAGAAGAGTCCATGAGCATAGTTTCTCTTCTTTGTGGCAAGTTCATTTAAAAATGAAACAGAGGTCACGGGCATAGTTTCTCTTCTATGTGGCAAGCTCATTAAAAAATGAAACATAGGTCACGAGCATAGTTTTCCTCTCTGTAGCAAGCTCGTTAAAAAATGAAACATAATCTTTGAGCATAGTCTTCCTCTCTGTAGCAAACTCATTAAAAAATGAAACAACAATTTTGGGATTGAACCTGAAGCCTTGAGCATAGTTCTTTTCCTGTGTCAAGCTCATTAAAAAATGAAACAGTCACCTCTCCTATCAGGTCGAGTCTTTCGCCAGATCTCGTAGATGTCGAGTCAAATCTTTCGTTAGCTCTTGTATTTGAACCTTCATTTCATCCACCTGTATCCTTTTTCTCCATTAAGTAAAAAAATTGGTGACAACCTCAAAGTCAGTGAATGAATTGAAGCTTGGAGGGCATGTCTCTAGCCTTTGATGATCATTCTGGAGTTAATCCACTATCTTTGAAGCTGGGGGCATAATGAGCTTAGTCTTTGTTCTTTCTCGTGATCGAAAAACATGAGAATGTAACCAAGTAGACTTTTATCACTTTTTCGGACTTGCATGGATATACGAAAAAGGAACCCCTAGGAGTTGTCTTTGAGCTCTTTTCAAACTCTCTAAACGTGAAAATATTGCCGAGTGATATTGCTTCCTTTCCCACTCGTTAAAAGGTTTGAAAGGGCGTCTTTCGAGTGATAATTTATCTCTTTTTCGGCCTCGCAAGACTAACATTATGAAAAATGACAACATTGGAGTCATATTTAAGTTGTTTTCATACTCTCTAAATATGAAAAACCACCAAGTTTACCTTCTCTGGACTCGTTAAACAATCATACATTGAAGGGCCCATACAGGATCGAACCCTTACTTATTATAGTTCATTAAACAAAGGAAGAGGGACTTACCGAAGGTGAGTCATATCGAGCATGTGTTACCCTCCTCGAGCTCGTTAAATTAAAAATAGGTACTCGTCTATCTAGATGGGGGAACAATTGAAAGAAGCAAGCCAAGCAGTTTTTTGAGAACACTATCAGTAACTCTTACAGTCGCCCTTGAACATGACACTTTGTCTTTGCATGCATTTTAATCTGTTGAACCTATGCACTAAGCCAATCCTCTGAGTTTATTTTACTCCTTTGGGTCACCTGACGAAAGTCACAACACCCACTGCATTATCAAGTTTTGGTCCATGTCATGTTTCTGTTGATGTGCCTCAGTGTTCAAGGGAAGTATCTTCCTCGAGAGTCAACCATCACAAATATCTTGTTTCAATACCCATGTCGGTCCATGTTCATTTGATCTACCAATTACATCTCTGTGTTAGTTTCATGTCATTGATGAAGGATACATCAAGGCCCTCCTTCGATGATTCTATTCCCATCGAATTCAACACATTATCCAGGAACTAGACTTAGATACCAGTTAGTACCTTGGGACCTGCATGCCTCAATGGCAGGCCTCCTCGTGTCCGACAGTGGGTTTACATCATTGAACCCTGATCAGATGATTCCACAGATGTTCGAATTCAGTGCATTCATTCACATTTGTCAGTATGTACTAGAGTACCTTCAGAATCATTGACATCAATGGTGATCTCCCTCGCGCTTGTTAACGGTTTACATCATTGACTGGTAATCAAGTGGTTTCTTCCATGTTCGACATCAGGACATCTATTCACATGGTTAGATTCATACTACATCGGGATCGGTAAAAAGACCCTGGGTTGAGTTTTCACTCTTATGTATACTTTGCCTAGGTTTCAAAGGAGTTCTTTTGAACCAAGACACATATATTGTTACATAGATACACTTTGTATTGGTCGTGGCTATGTCTTGTCATCTTGTAGATCCACTGTGTATTCTTCGTGGCTACGATCAGTTCAGGTCATAGGAGTATAGATCCACATTGTATCTGTAGTGGCTATACCATTTTTTCAATATAATTATGGATCCGCAGTGTATTTTATGGCGGCCATACCTAAAAAGTCTTTATCACTCAAGCATAGGTATGCCTGCCTTGGGTTTGAAACATGTCATAATATTTGTTTGATGGTTGTGTGCAGTTTTTTTCCAGTTTCTCTACGTCCATACACTTGCTAGAAAAAATCTACAAAGTACTTCAGTCATCATCATCTTCTAACTTCGTACTTTGGGGGGCAATCTGTTACACCTCAAAATTACTCACTTCAATAAGGTCGCAAGTGTCGTCATTATGAGTGTTGTAAGTGTCGCATCTTGTCTGCAAGTGTCACATCTTGAATATAAGTGTTGCAAGTGTCACAAACATCATAATACCATATTGCCTATGTCATGCCTCTAACGACATCACAAAGACACTTAAGACACCTCAAAGGCTAGTTTGGAAGAAGAGAAATCACTTGACAGGAAATACAATCCTTTTTCCATTGGAAAAAACACTCAAAAACTGAATTTTGGAGAGGAGCGCTCCCCTACCCACTATCAGGGAGTGTTGGCACTCCCTGAGCCTCTTTGGGGGAGTGTTTGAGCACCCTTTGCACCCTTTTGGGGGAGCGCTACCCCTTTTCTAAGCAAATTCTGAGTTTTGTTGAGGCAAATTAGGGAAGAATCCCTCAATTCCTGAAGGTGGTTGGATTTGAATAGATAGTCAAGGCATGATCTTAGGGAAGATCCTCAACTAAAGGAGAGGAATCCTCAAATTATCCCAAATATCTCTCAGGTGGTTGGACCTCTCCAAGGTTATATAAGGAGGCCCTCTCATG
The DNA here is from genome assembly GCA_009831015.1 of Picea engelmannii. Classification (NCBI taxonomy): domain Eukaryota; kingdom Viridiplantae; phylum Streptophyta; class Pinopsida; order Pinales; family Pinaceae; genus Picea; species Picea engelmannii. Next base: position 607,034 of record ML777710.1, read on the forward strand.
GTGAAAGGTACAGTGGAGACTAGATATTGATACCAAACTTGTGATCCTATAAGTGGTATTGATAGAAAACAATGGAGATTGAGAATTACATCAAACTTATGATCTCATGAGTGAGATGTTGTCAAAGAAATCAGTGGAGATTACTTGATTAAAGGGGTTGGACAAGGATAACTGGAAGAAGCTGCTACACCTTCATTCAAAAGATTGTAAGTACTTTTACTTATTCTCATTAATAATCAATGCTTGGCCTGTTTCTTTCAAACTTGTGCTTGTTCCATATGGGTTTGTCTGCAGTAGATGGGTCTATTTTTGAGCTAATATCAATAGAGTAGGAATTATTTTGTACCTTTTTTTGTTTTACAGGACCTATCAAGGAGCTGAGGATCGAAGCTCAGCCAGGATTTTTCAAGGACAAACGTCGCTAATAAGGTACATATCTTTCTCCTTCTCTTTCATTTATTAGCTTGATTAGATCTAAAAGGAAGTTAGTGTCCATGTTAATAACTTTTCTATCTTGACCTTAGGAGTCTAGAGACCAAGAGGGAATCCACTTGTCTGTAGGGGGATTCACCTACAACACCCATTGGATTATGTCTCTGCATTACCCACACTAATACTTTGACCTTTGGCTTCTTTATTGTGACTGAAGGCTCCCTTTACTTTCTCCATTGATTGAATATGCATTCTTGTCTTGAAATTCTATGGTTATACTCCCTAATTCTGCAACATTTGCAAGCAACCATTTTGTTAGAGTTGTGCATATTATAATTTTTTGTCAAATAATGGTAGAGGTCCTTTTTCTGCTCAATTCATGAAGAAATATATCATAGTTCTCCAAATTATAATAAATCTGAGATATTCTCCTCTGAACAAAATTTCCAACAAATATACTCATGCCTCATTTTGATCGCTGAGTTGAAGTATATGGCTTCCTGAAAAAGCCACTTTCACCCTTTTTATACATTTTCTCCACTGGTGCAATTTTATTGAAGTGCCAACTTCTGTCAACTGCAAATGAAAATATGTCAGGAAATAGAGAAAAATTTGTATGGTGCATATATAATAATAATGAAAAGAAATTCAAATCAACTCTCATATTTTCAATTAGATACACCAATAAAAAAATACAACTATCTGGAATACACAACTTTGTCATTTTCACCCCTTTTCAGACTTGGAATTTTTAACAAAACTGGCTATTTCACAATCTATGCATTTCCAGAAAAATTTCACTAAACCAAAGTTGTTTTTATTAATGATTATATAAAATTTGGAATAAACAAAATTTTCCAATTTTGTGATTTAGGGTCACTTTTTTTGCTTTGAAAATCTCAAAAATCCCCAAAAGGTGGCCCAAAATAGTGGATTTTGGCCTATTTCAGTATCCTCATTCCAATCCCCATAGGATTTATTCAGTTCCTTCATGGGTTATTTTTGTGTCTTCTTTATGGACTCTCTCCAAGAGTTTTTAGCTTAATCCCAACTCAATCAAAGGAGGATAAAATAGAAGGATAACTTCAGTGATAAGGTTTGCTCTATACTAGTGATATACTTTCATATTTCATTCATTCTGAGTTTACTAGAAGGATTAACCATATTGATGACAACAAGGTCTTATTGAAGGCAACAAGATTCAAAACTGCATCATATATTTCAACATCTTTTTTTAAAGGTGTATGATTTATCTTTGGTAGTCTTTGTGTTCTTGTCTGTTTATAAATTGAATTTTATGACTGATAAAGAATATTTTGCAGAGTCAAGTCACAACATTTTGTGGAAAATTGATCCAGACCTTTAGCTTCAGTTTTATTTTGTTGTCAGGGTCTTTTTTCATGGTGCTCATCGAAGGATTCTAAATCTGACTTTGGTCCCTACCCTCGCAGGGGTTTGTAAAGAGAATTCAACCTTGTATCTCATAATGAAATCAAAACAAAAATCAGTTTTCTGATTTCGGTCTCAAATATGTATTTTGATGATCTAGTTCATTTTTTTCTTTTATCTCCATGTACACACTCATGTAAATTTTGTACACACTCATGTAATTTTTGTTTAAGTTTATTTATTTTTTCACACAGTTACATATAATATATAAAACAAACCAACCTTGGTCCCTTGTACTTAATACACTTAATACCTGCATATTAAGTGATTGTTTTTTTGTTTTTGTTTTAAAGCTATAAACCCCGGGTGATATTCCCAGCTATCTTGCCTTAACCCGACAAGATATGAAAATGCTTGAGTAAGGTCCCCCATACCTTTTCCTCAACATTTATTTGGCGGCCATATTGGGGAGATCTTCCATATCTCTCTAGTTGATTGTATCACGATTATTTTTCATTTTTCTATTTTGTCTGAATACTCCTTGACTGATTTTTTTACATGACAATACCTATTACAATACAACCCAATATTGGAAATGGTCTTGATGACCATACCAGCATTGCATTGACCTTATTCAACACTATTTTATAAACTGCTAGTACTCGTGCTGAAACTGAAGGCTCTTGGGAAGTAATTGAAAGGGACATAAGTATCCGTGAACATTGGGAAGCCAAGAAAATGCATCCCATAAATAAAAGGTAACCTCCCTTTTCCTACCTCTTTGGAATTTCTTTTCATGTCCTCTAATCCTCACATCTCTCGAAGTAGAAGAGTGTTGTCCCATGAAGCTACTCCTATTTTTGAAATAGGAAGGAGGAACATTGTTTTATCAACACAAGAAAGTGCTCTAAGGAAAACTTTATCTTATTCTGCCAGTTCACCTTTATCACCCATACCTATCACCTTCAATATGAAATCTGCGGGTAGTGGTAGTGAAACATGAGGTATCTCCTCCTTGAAACCTTCTACTTCGTTCGTAATTGGTCGTGTATACAGTCATCAAGTCCCTATTCAATCCACTACCAATCCTTCTAAATTTATAAAGAAATATGGGCTTTTCCAATTTGAGGAAGATGCTACGACCACCCCATGGCACATATCTTCTCCCTTGAATCTGGCACCTGCTACTCACACATTACCAAAATTCAAGGAGCATTTACCTAGGTATTCATGAAATAATACTGTTACTACAAACAAACACCTAGTAGCATTTTCTAATTCTTGTCATAACATAGGGGCTAATGATAATGACACTTGCATGCATTTATTTGTCAAATTCCTTGAAGGAAAATATGCAACAATTTTTTTAAATCTCCCTCCCAAAATTCTTTTCACTTGGGAAGAGTTGGTTTATTGTGTTGATTAAGGTTGGTTTTCATTGATGTCAACCCTTGAAGAAAGCCCTGTAACACAAAGGCTTGGGTAATGGACCCAAGATTGTTTGATTTAAATATGATTCATTATTTTTTTTTCATGGTTGATAAGAAGTAAATATGGATGAACTCCAAAGTGGTCCCCTTATGGTGAAAGCCCTCACGGGAAGACGCTTTGCGGAGTAAGAGAACCCATGCTTAATTGTGGAATAATGAGATGAAGGAAA
>ML777710.1:635985-649856 GCA_009831015.1 Picea engelmannii
TTGTTCTTGGTCCTTCTATTATAACTTCATTCTAGAATGGCTAAGGCTAAATACCTAAGCTTGTAGATTTAAAAAATTTCAGAATTTTTATGGGGAACATTTTAAATGAAGATCAAATTCTTTAGCTCTGAGTTGTCTCTTTATTACTTTTTTTTTTTTTAAATCTCAGTTTTCCTCATCTTTTCTCAATCCAACACTAAAAATAAAAATAAAAGACAAACAAGATTATGAAACTGTTTATTTTGTAAAAACAGTATGTATATAAGTTTTATTCATTAGCTTCTTTTAACTTCTTTTTATATGTGTAAACTTTTATTTTCTTTACTGTTATAGTTTTCTTATTACATTCTAACTTTTAAGGAAAATTAAAATATTATATCTTTACTTTTAAGGAAAACTCAAATCTTTACTTTTAAGGAAAACTCAAATCTTTAAGGAAACAGCTGAATCTAGATATACAACTGAATTTAGATGATGAATCGGTTTTTGATATACAGGTTTTCTCCTTGTGATTCACCACTATTTTTCCATTCCACTTTTGGTTTAGCTTTCTTTTTTTTATGGGGAACATTTTAAATGAAGATCAAATTCTTTATGCTCTGAATTGTCTCTTTATTACCTTTTTTTTTTAAATCTTAGTTTTCCTCATCTTTTCTCAATCCAACACTAAAAATATAAATAAAAGACAAACAAGCTTATGAAACTATTTATTTTGTAATAACAATATGTATATAAGTTTTATTCATTAGCTTCTTTTAGCTTCTTTTTATATGTGTAAACTTTTATTTTCTTTACTGTTATAGTTTTCTTATTACATTCTAACTTTTAAGGAAAATTAAAATATTATATCACTTTAGTGTTTTTCTAATAGTCTTTAAAACTAACTTCTTGTTTAATTAATTTTTCTTTAAATTAAATCACTTTAGCATTAAAATAGTTAAATTAATTTTCATTAGTTTTATTTTTATTTTCTCTTATAAAATAAATACAAAACTATTATCAAGTTATAATTTTTCTTGTACATTTACTTTAATTGTTTAACTTCTTTTTAGATTTAATTTCTCTGTTTCAATTTTAGGGATTCCTACATAAAAGCATAAAAATCAAATAAAGATAAAATACAAAGCAGAGTAATTTCATGTTTGGACTTTAGGTTATGGGAGATTTAACGTGGAGTTCAATGTGCTTTCTTGTTGCGGCTCTAAGCCTAGGGTGACATTCCTGTCTCTTTCTTCCTAGCCCCACGAGAGGTCGAGATGTTGGTGTTGGGGACTCTCTAGTCCCTCGACGTCAACACTCACCAGAGAAGGAGACTCCGCCTGGAAGCTTCCAAGTATATCATTTTAGGAGACTTTTTTTTAGGAGGTCTTTTGATGGTTTGTTACTTCGATGTGTAAATGATGAAGAAGCATAGAAATTGTTACACTAAATTCATGGATCATCAGTTTATGTCATTCACATCGGTGACCATTTTTCTGCTAAGGCTACTGCCTTTAAAATAATAAGAAATGGCTATTATTGGCATTCAATATTCTGCAATTCCTATAAATTTGAAAGATCTTGTGATAAGTGCCAAAAATTTGCTGGGAAAGAATGCCTTTCTGCCATGCCCTTACAACCTATCCTCCCAGATTTCCCTTTTTCTAAATGGGGCCTAGACTTTATTGGTCCTATCAATCCTCCAACTTCTGCAGGGCATATCTTTCTTTTGATAACCATTGATTAGTTTACTAAGTGGACCGAGGTTGTCCCTCTTAGAAACACATAGGATGAGCAGGTAATTTCTTTCTTAGAATCTAACATCTTTTCCAAATTCAAAATTTCATTAGAGATCATTACGGAAAATGGCCCAACCTTCATTTCTGCAAAATTGAATCAATTTCTGGTTAAGTTAGGGGTCAAACATTTCACTTCATATGCTTATTATCCTCAGGGAAATGGGCAAGAAGAGTCCACTAACAAGAATTTGGTTAGGATCATAGAAGACAAACCTCGCTAGTGGCACATGCTTCTCACTTATGCTCTTTGGGCAAATTTCACAACCACCAAGGAAAGTACAAGCTGTACTCCCTTCCATCTCGTATATGGTCAAGAGGTTATTCTGCCTACTAAGCTAGAGCTTTCCTCCTTACGGATGATGTTACAGATCGAAGAATTAAATTCTTCCAATGTTTCCCAAAGGATAAATGCATTGTTATCCCTAGAAGAACAAAGAAATTTTGCCTTGGAGAACATAAAAAGAAGGCAACAAAATGTGAAAAAATATTTTAATAGATGAGCAAAGGTTGTTGAATTCAAGATTAATGACATGTTCGACAACACAGGTATTCCAACAGAGGAAAAACACCTTCAGTAACCACTCACATAACCAGATCAAAGATCAACACACCGATGTTTTCACGTGGTAAAACCCATACGGGGAAACATCCATGGCCCCAACCAATGCAGCCACTTGGAGCAGTTTATTAATGCAAAGAAAAATATTACAGAGAGATTTTAAAAGAGAGTTTCTCGCAATCAATCATCAACAAATGAACCTCCATGCTCTTTAAATAGAGATCATGGACCAATCGGGTGTTAAGCCACAAATCAATGGTCATTAAGATCAAGGAGAGTATGAACCGTCGGATCACTCTATGTCGGGAACATATCGTGATCGTCATATTTCCTAACTACAAATGCATACTAATGTATACTAAAGAAACACACTAGAAAACATACTTTTACCTAACAACACAATAGACCAAGTAGATCTTAACTAATTCCTAAGTGTCTAAATATCCTAACATCCCCCCTTAAGAACAACTTGGGATAGGATTGAAGGATTTACAATAGTGACACAATAGGAGAATGAAAGAGGCATTAGAGCCTATCCCCCCTTAATGAAAACTTCCTGAACTCCTAACATAGATCAAAGTTTGGAAAACTTCGCTTTTGTAAGAGACTTTGTGAAAATGTTTGCAACTTGATCTTCTGTAGGGAAAAAGAGCACTTCAATAACTTGATTATGAATGAGCTTTCTGATTTAGTGCATGTGTAGCTCGATGTGTTTTCTACGATGATGTTGAACTAGGTCTTTGGCGAGCTTGCTGGTACTCTGATTGTCACACTAAAGGCTGGTCGGATGCTGGTGCTGGAATCCAAATTCTAAAAGGATCTGTTGAAGCCACATGGATTCCTGACTTGCATTTACCACTGCTCGGTACTCTACTTCTGCTAAAGAAAGTGCAATAGCCTGTTGTTTCTTATAATCCCAAGTGACAGGTCCTGAAACAAGGATGAAAACATAACCTACAGTAGACTTATGATCATTAGGGTTTCTGACCCAATCTGAATCAATGAAACCAACCAATAAATGAGTCCCCCCTGAACTGTAATGTATCCCAAACTGAACTGTACCACAAACATAGTGAAGTATCCTTTTAGCTGCTTTCCAATGGCTTTCATGGGGCGTTTTCATATACCGGGAAACAAGACCAACAACAAAGGAAAGATCAGGATGGGTATGAGTCAAGTATAAGAGGCTACCAACTAACTGACGGTACAGAGTGGTATCAACTTCAGGAGAAGTACAGGTGGCAGTAAGTTTGACTCCAGACTGGAAGGGAGAAGGGGTTGGTTTACAATCGCCCATGTGAAAGCGACAAAGAAGGTCACAAGCATACTTAGACTGGGAAAGAAAAATTCCTTCATTGGTTTGCAAAACTTGGAGGCCAAGGAAATAGTGCAAAAAGCCTAAGTCTGTCATTTCAAATTTCTTCTTAAGGCTGGTTTTCACATGGATTAAAAGTTTTGAGTCACTGCCAGTAAGGATAATATCATCAACATAAAGGACAAGGATCATGAGATGGCTTCCTACTTTCTTGGTATAGACATTAGGATCAGAATGGAATCTAGAGAATCCAATGGCAATAAGAAAGTTATCCATTTTGGGATACCAAGATCAGGGAGCTTGCTTGAGACCATAAAGATATTTCTTGAGGCGACAAACAAGGCTAGAGTCATTCTGGACATAGACAATAGGTTGTTCCATGTAGATTTCTTCTTGCAAATCTCCATGAAAGAAGGCGGATTTAACATCCATCTGATGGACCTCCCATTTATGTGAGGCAACAAGGGAAAGAACAAGGTGGATAGAATTCATTTTTGCTACAGGGGAAAAGGTTTCATTATAGTCAATTCCTTCAACTTGGGAAAATCATTTGGCAACTAACCGAGCCTTGTGTCTTTCAACACTTCCATATGATGCATACTTAGTTTTGTAGACCCATTTTCATCTAAAAAGTTTTCTTCCTTTTGGAAGAAGTGCAAGATCCCAAGTATTGTTTTCCATTAAAGAACGATACTCTTCATTCATTGTTGTATCCCAATCTGGATGACTTGAAGCTTCTGCAAATGTCTCTGGATCATGAGTTTCTGAAACTTGAGCCAAAAGAGAAGAAGCTTGTTGAAACTGTGAACGTGTTCGACGCTGATCTGAAGGATCACCGACAAGGTCGCCATCTACTTCTCGTGTTGAACAGACCCATCTAGGAAGCGGTGGAGCTGGTGCTGGTTCAAGTTCAAAGGACTCATCTAGAGGAGGGTGAGCAAGCATAGGTCGATTTTCATCATCATTGTCATCATCTAAAGAAGAAACTAGATCAGAAGAAGGCACAAACGCCGAACATCGATCGCAGTCCAAAGAAGGCACAACTGCCGAATTAGGATCGCGGGCCAAAGAAGGCACAAACACCGAATTAGGCTTGCAAGCCAAGAGATTCTCATCAAATTTAACATCTCTTCTAATAATAATTTCATTACAATGTGATTGAAGAAGTCTGTAACCTTTGACATCTTCAGAATAACCAAAAAATATACACTTCTCACTTTTAGGCTGTAATGCTTTCCTTTTCTCATCAGGAATGTGAGCCCATGCTATACTGCAAAATAAACAGAAGAGACTTACATCTAGTTTAATTTTAGTCCAAGCTTCTTCTAGTGTTATATTTTTAAGAGCCTTTGTGGGAGTGTGATTTATTATGTAATTTTCACAGTTGATGCCTTCCACCCAATACTTTAGACTTAATCCCTTAGATTGGGTCATACAATTAGCCATTTCTTTTAATGTGCGGTTCTTTCTCTCAGAAACACCATTTTGTTGTGGTGTATATGGAACAATGTGTTGCATTTGGATTCCCTATGTAGTGCAGTAACTTGTAAAATTATTGTTCACATATTCGCCTCAATTATTTGTTCTTAACCTTTGAATTTGATGTCTAGATTGCTTTTCTACAAGGGCCTTGTAGGCTAAAAAATTCGCTCTTAAGTTTTAAGAAGTAAACCCAAGTACGCCTGGAAAAGTTGTCAATGAAAGTTAAGAAATACTTGCACCCAGAAAAAGAAGGTGAAGAAATTGGACCACACAAATCACTGTGAACAAGTTGCAAAGAACCCGAGGCGTGTCAAGAGGCACGTTTGTCAAAACTATCCCGATGATGTTTTTCGAGAACACAACCAGCACAAACACCATCTCTGCATGAAACAAGAGGAAGACCAATCACCATCTGTTGGTTACATAGTTGCTGCAGTGAGCGATAGTTTAGATGACCAAACCACTCATGCCAAAGTTTGCTCAAGTCATCGCTATGAGCAACAAAAACTAATGAAAAAGATGATGACTCAAAGTTGTCAAATTTGTACAACCTGGTAATATCATCATCAATTCCAGTTGCAAGAACATGCTTAGGATCTTTTAGATCCTTGATGACAACTTGGTGAGGTGAAAACTCTACGGTTTTACCTTCACCTGAATGAGTGATTTGATATACTGATAGAAGGTTACAAGGAAGAATTGGAACACATAATACATCATTGAAATGACCATTTTCTACTTGAACCGTTTCAGATCCTTCAACACTAAGAGATCTATCATCACCAACAAATATTTGCTTGGTGTTACATTAATTTAGAGTAGAAAATATGGCTCTATCCTTAGCCATATGATAGGATGCTCCATAATCAATAAGCCACTCATCAGAAGTAGAAGTAGAAGTAGAAGTAGAATTTGTATTGAAGGAGAAACCAGAAGTAGAAAGTGCATGTCCATGAGAAGAAGAAGAAGAAGTAGAATCAATATTGATGTTCTTCTTCTTCATCACTGCTTCTAAAGCTGCCATCTTCTTAAAACATTTCGACTCATCATGACCATCTTTATCACAAAAGTTGCAATGTCTGTTAGTATTCTTATTTTTATATTTTTCTTCTTTGTCTCCATTAGGAGAAAAAGTTGTCTAAGTGGGTTTGGGACCCTTATATTTCTTGTTGTTGTGGCAATGATGTTGCTTCTTGGGATTCTTGGGTTTATCTTTCTGATGGACAACTAAGGCTTTGTTGGAGGTACCTGCAGTGTTGATCACTCCAAGTTGTACTAGTTTATCTTGCTCTCTAATCAAAGCATCACAGAAGTTATCAAGACTAGGTTTTTGATAAGCTTCCCCTAGAGCCTCTTGCATGGCAGAAAAGGTAGATACAAACACAGAATATGCACTACCTAGCTTAGAAATAATAAGATAGATGCGCGTCTATATTTATCTTCACATAAAGTTCTGAGTGTTTTAAACTTAGATAGATAGTCTTCAATGCAAGAAAAATCACTTCGACTTAAAGTTAGTACTTGATTTTCTAACTATTGTGCTCGAATAATATTGTGTTTACCAAACACAAATTCAATATTTTCCCAAGCTTCTTTGGGTTTATCAATTGATTGAAGGTGGAACCTTAAATCAAGAGAGATGGACATTCTGATTAATCCACGTGCTTCATCATTCCTATTATCCCACTTGACTTTCTTATCAGCATTAGTGGGTGTTGTTTCCTTTCCCAAGGTAATCCGGTACAAGCCTTTACTTCTTAATAAATCCTCCATATGGGATTTCCATTGGAAGTAGTTGGTGYTGGTAAGTAAGATATTACTTGTAGAAGCCATATTTTATTTTTATTTTTTGTACTGGGAAAATCGACAACGCGTGGTTCTCGTACTCGCGTGACACGGGGTCGATCCTCGTCAGCTACCACTATAACCCCAGGTGCAGCCATCCAGCCCTCAAGAATGGTGCACAAGTAAATCGGGGTGAGAATCGAACATGAGACTTCATTTACAAATTTCCTTCCATTTACATGACACTTGCCAATCCATCTACACCCCCGCGGGATTGTAGAAGCCATATTAAATATGCAGATAATATAGATTTAAAAAATATAACTGATGATCTGAATGGAAAGAGCTCGAAAAATTATGCGGTTTTAAAAAAAACGGCACTGAAAATGGACTTCATATGTGAGAGTTATGCCCTTTTTAAAAAACTACATAAACAGTAACCAAAGGACCACGTGGTAGTGTAAGTTGCTTTATGAAGTGACCCACTTTTATAAAGAGAAGTGGGGCTCACTTTTACAAAGAAAATCTGCATGCAAAATAAATAACTCTAAAATAAAATATTAAAGCTACTTATAGTGATTCACTTTTATACTTGAAGTGAATTACACTTTACAATTTTAGCATGAACTTTAAAAAAAAAAATAACAAAAGAGAGACTTGAACTAAAGACCTCTTACTTAGTAAGACAACTTTTAACCAAATGGTCTAGTAAAACATATTGTAATGTTCAGAAGGAGGATTAAGGTTGTTGTTGTTGTTGAAGAAGCCTTGGAGAGTGTGCTAAAAAAAAAATTGCAGGTGTTGTTGTTGAAGACGACCTTGGAGAGCATGCTAAAAAAAAACTCTTTTCACACAAGAAAAAAAATTCGTGGGTGTTGTTGTTGTTGAATATGGCCTTGGAGAGAATGCTAAAAAAAACTCTTTTCACACAAGAAAAAAATTTTGCTTCTCGATGACAACAAGGGTTAGATCTCGGTTAGCTTACCCGGAAGATGCACCTTTTCCTATATGTTTCTGATTTTCTGAGATCGCACAGGGTGTGGGGAAAAGAGCATACACAGATCTAAAAGAGTAGAAACCCAGAAATAAAAAAATACAAAATCGAAATAAAACCAAAATATTTCTCTGCAAAAAATTTTAAAAATGTGTATTCAAACTTTATACCTCTGCATTTGACTGTAATGGTCGTATCTTGGAAAAAAAAAACCTTTTTGAGTGAAACGAAAAGTGTTTCTAAATGAAACAAGTGCTCTGAACGCAATGAAACAGTCCTCTTAGCCCAAAAATGTATGAAAATGAAATAAAATGGATATGATGAAACTCAGCTTCACGATCTCGATCTACAACAGGAGCGGGTCTTCAAATAGGCTCTGATACCATGTTCGACAACACAGGTATTCCAACAGAGGATGAAAACCTTCAATAACCACTCACATAACCAGATCAAAGATCAACACACCAATGTTTTCACGTGGTAAAACCCCTACGGGAAAACATCCACGGTCTCAGCCAACGTGACCACTTGGAGCAGTTTATTAATGCAAAGAAAAAGATTACAAAGAGATTTTACAAGAGCATTTCTCACAATAGATCATGGGAAAATGACCCTCCATGCTCTTTAAATAGAGATCATGGACCAATCGAGTGTTAATCCATCGATCAATGGCCGTTAAGATCGAGGAGAGTATGAACTGTCGGATCACTCAATGTAGGGAACATATCGTGACCGTCGGATTTCCTAACTACAAATGCATACTAATGCATACTAAAGAAACACACTTTTACATAACGACACAATAGAACAAGTAGATCTTAACTAACTCCTAAGTGTCTAAATATCCTAACATGACAAAGTCCTAATACGGGACTCAACCCTTGCTGAAAGAGGAAGACATTCTAAGTTCCAAAAATTATGTCTAGGTCCTTTCAAAATAGTTTTTATCCTGGGCACAAATTCATACCTTCTAAAGGATTTGGAAGAGTGATTGTTATCTTACAGTACTAATGGTTCCCACTTGAAACGTTATGTGGAACCATATTGATCGTTAACGCTTGTATAAAAATGATTGTTGTATATAGTCTTTTGTCTTACTATTTTCTTTTTATATTGGTTTGTTGAGTTTTTAATTTCTGTTGTTTGTTTCTCGTAATAATCGGAAATAAAGTCTGGATCAATTTTTACATAACAATGTCATTCTGTAAACATTGTCGATCAATGAAAAATAAGATACACACAACTGTCACAATGTCCTTCTTTCAGACATCGTTGAAATTTATTTTTGTTTTCAATACTCTTGTAGGATAGTTTATTTTGTCTTTTTTCTTGTTTTTGCTATCCCTTTCTTCCCTCCATCATGAGATTCAAGAGAATATCAGAAGCATTCTCCTTGAAATTATAAGAAGCATTATCTGTTACATCTTGTTCGAATTTTATGCATACAGGACCAACCCCCCTCATACGTATCACTTTCCATAAGTTATTCCCAAAATATTGTCTCATCATTTCCCTTAAACCATATTTTCCCCCATGTTGCATAAATATTATTTTCAACAGTTTTTTTGATCATCTAATTCTATTGGTCTACGAAACCAAAACATTATGATTTATAAATCTGTTGAGAAGATATTTTCTTGTGGATTCGCCAGTTTGTTAACGCCCAAAAGCGCAATATGGAAACCCTACATGCAAATTGGTTGCAATTCCTTACTACCTATATATATTTAGTAATATACTAAATGGACCCCGTTATGTGAGTAATAATGAAAGACATTTTTTTGATTACGCTCATGACTACCTTGCAATATGACTCGACAGTGTGAAATGTGAAACTGCTTTCTGGATGAATGATGGTGTTTCATGGCAATTTAATTTCAAAGAGGAAAAGGAAAAACATGTTGTTTTAATGAGCATCTTGGTTATTCTTGCTTCAAATATATTTTGACTTGTTGATTCAAACTCCAAGCATGGGCCATATATAGTTATAGCATATTGCACTTATGATTTCTTGTTATTATCATGCACCATTGTTAAAGTTTTATAAGGTGGAAATCCTTCCCTAGCAAAGAATGTGGGACATTACATGTTTTGTGCTAAGTTTTAAGCATGCACATAAAACTTATGGGTTTATGTAAAGTGGAGAATTTCACTTTGTATTGAATTGTTATTTGGAAAACACAATGGATTATGCGCTGGAGGTATTGGGTGCGCTTGTACTTGGATATAATTGATGGAATTAATGAAAGAAACGACATGAAATCAATGCACGTCGCTATAAACCTACCTCGAGGTCACCACCCTCACTTGGTTTGAATTTGTGTTGGTTTCTTTGGCTGGTGTTGCCTCTGTTTTGCTCGGCCTTGGAAAGAATAGTCGTGCTTATTGGTTTTCTAGCATTCTGCATACATGTATGATGGCTCTCACCTCTCCATTCATGAAATATAGCTCCACTCAGAATAAAATCACAAGGTTGGCTCTTATATTTTCTTACAAATTGTTTCTTCTTCCAAAGTTTAAATGAATGTATGTGGGTATCGACTATACAAATTGTTTTTAAGTGGAGGTTCCTCCCTGTTGGCATTTAAATCTTTCAAGTTGAGAATAATGTTCGAAACTCCTTTATGTTCAGATTATGTGATTGCATTATGTCCAGAATGAATACTACCCCTGTGCTATGACTGTTGGAAAACTTTATGACAAGGTTTTTGGGGGTTTCACTCATCTTTGGTCATTAAAATTCAAGGGTTTCATTTTCTCTGTGAAACCCAAGAACAATAGATTTGCTTAACGCTAGTACCCAGTCTTTGGAAGACTCGTAGCTCCTTCAAATTACTTTTCAACTGGTTGTGAATATATGGGCGTATTTACTTTGTGGCCACTACAAAAGTCTGTGGAGAGGTCTGTTGTGATAAGAGATGGTTAAATTTTGTTTTACAAACCCCTTGTGAAGGTTTCTCCTTTGCGTTAACCCAAACCTCAGTTCTTTTATTGATGTATGGAAATTTCAAACTTTGATCTTCATATATGTTATAAGTGGTTAACCCGACATTGGGAAGATTGGTTATTTGCATCTCATTTTTTATGTATCCATGGGGGTTTGTCGATTTTTAAGTTGTATGATGTTAAAATAAATAACACCAGGTTCACATGGGGTTTTGAACCCAGTCTGTTTACACAACAAGTATTTAAGGTTGTGATACCAACGTTGTATACTGAAGGGTTGTTGGCTTATGTTGTGTTCTCAGCCTCCCATTGCGTGCTTGATGTAGTCTAGTTTTAATTGTTGGAATGACTTTGTTAACAATATATTATAAAATCTCTACAAATAAAGGAAAAGGAAATAAAAGTTGTACAATTGACAATCTTGGAACTTTCCTGGGGTTTTGAATAATTATGTCTTGGACTTGAATTATTAAACATATAAAATCTTGTAAATGATGATGATGATGGCATTTTTAATAAATGCTATTGCATATAATAGAACATGAATCATCCTTTTTCCCTTTCATTATACCATTTTCGCACATTATATGCCCGTCATCTTCCTAAATACATTTAAAGCATTCCCTATTATATTATTACGAATTTAAAATTATTTTTGGAAAGAAAAAGGATTAATAACAAAAGAGAAAAGATGGATGATGACTAGTGTTTGAAAGTTGGATATGGATACAGTTTCTATTAATTTTTCCTTTGCTTGAACAATATTCATTGGTCGTTTCCCATCCAATCTACCATTTTTCGCACATTATAACCCCCTCATCTTCCCGATAGCCACTACATGTTCAAATGGAAAATTGATTGATGAGTGATAAGATATTGATGGATGGATTGCATGTTCTTTTGTGGTGAATGATAGAGCCAACCTTTTGATTTTATTTAGGTAGAGTATATATTCATGGATTGTTAAGAGTTTTTCATGACATGTTGGAATATTGCTTCAGGATGAGCTTCTTTAGAAGGGGAAGCAATGGAAGAGGTTCTAATAGAGGCAGAGGAAATTTTCAAAGAGGCCATAGAAGTCCACGGTTTTCAATACATTTTGATGTTGATCCACATGAATAAAAGCTCAATCAAAGGAGGAGAAAATAGAAGGAGAACTTAATCCATAAGGTTTTCTCTATACTAGTGAGATACTTTCATATTTCATTCATTCTGAGTTTACTAGAAGGCTTAACCATCTTGATGAAAACATGGTATTATTGAAGGCAACAAGATTCAAAACTGAATCATATATTTCAACATCTTTTTTTAAAGGTGTATGATTTATCTTTGGCATTCTGTGTGTTCTTGTTTGTTTATAAATTAAATTTTATGACTGATAAAGAATATTTTGCAGAGTCAAGTGATAGCATTTTGTGGAAAGTTGATCCAAATATTTAACTTAAGTTTTCTTTTGTTGTCAGAGTCTTTTTGTATGGTGCCCATCAAAGGATTCTAAATATGAATTTGGTCCCTACCCTTGCAGGTGCTTCAAAGAGAATTCATCCTTATATCTCAGAATGAAATCAATACAAAAATCAGTTTTCTGATTTCGGTCTTGCTATCCCCGATATCTAGGGATAACTAGGAGATCATGTCTCGAGGCCCACATGGTCCTAGACATGGAGTACCGAGAGCAGGGTTGACTTGAGCATGGCCCTTGAGGGCCTCATATTTCTTCTTCTTCGTTAGATTTGTCCTGTCAGCAGTAGCAGTTTCCATCACCACCGGCCTGGGCTTGCATCAGATAGGACTCTTGCTCCATGAGGTAATTGGTCTGAGGTATCATGGTATGTGTCATATTTGATTGTTATAACCTTCTTATATATGCATTAGGTTCCTTTCATTTCTGATGACTGCTTGGATCTTACACTAATCCACTTGACCATTGTTGGGGTAATTGATTGGGTGGCCTAGCAAGCTGATATTCATGGGTCTTGGTTAGCCACCAAAGGGGATTTGCAGAGCCATCGTCCGCTCCCGCCATCTTATCACTTTTACATCTTATACCCCGCTCATCCATCCCATTCCCCTAGTCTGGCCATTAGGATGACCTTTCAGCATTACATCTTGTCTTGTGGGGAGAAGGGGCTAAAGGCCCAGGGGGTAAAAGCAGTTGATAAAAGACAAAAGCCATAGGAAATAAAACCTAGAGATGCTTCGCCCAGGGGATCCCCGAGAAGGCAATAAAAATCCTCTCGATAAGAAACTAAGGGACCCTAAGAAAAATAATAAAAAAAAAAAACAAGACCTAACCAAGAGGATGGGAGGTCTCATCACGAGTCGGCCCATTATGTTCATAGGTATTTAGCAGTATGACATTGCCACTATCTAGTTACCAAGTTAGGGCAGTGACCTTTGGTTGCATGGCCAAAGGATAGGGGGTCTCATCACGATCCAGCCTTATCATTTCTGCGAAGATACCAGTGGGTAATGTTGTCAGCTCTGGCCACCAAGACAAGGCAGTGTCCTCTCGTCAGACCTTGAAGTAAAAAAGAAAGAAAAGAAATAAAAGAAATATGAGGCAATAAAAGGGCTTGGAAAAAATGCATCCATGACGGGTACAACTCGCCTCCTACAAAGGCACCCACAGACGACACCTACCCTTGGTCTTACTATGACTGGACATTCCTAAAAAAACCATATCACCGCATAAAACATGGCTTGAATGATCTTCTGAGGAAGCTTTCCATCTCTTGTGGGTATTAGCCCAATAGGTTGTTCTGTTGGTTTCCTTAGCTTTGTATAGTAGATCTGTGTAATATCTTTGAGCTCTAAGATGATATGTTAGGGATTTCATGCATATATTTGATAACTTTAATAATGAAACATGATTTACATTGCTATGATCTCTAGGACTGATGAGCCCATGGAGGGCGTAGTCTTTGATGTGCAGGACCATACCCGGTGGACAGGTACCAGAGGACCAGGTACACATGGGGAGATGATTAGCTCGGACCTCCATGGGGCTGA
>ML777710.1:655811-676161 GCA_009831015.1 Picea engelmannii
TTGCTCCTTGGATGTTGATCATGCCCAAAAAGGGCCAACGTCTCCCTCAGAGGGGCCTGACGTCTCCCTTTTAGCTCTATTTTGACATTTTTAGCATTTAATGTGACAAATAATGGAATAATGTTAAGTCAGCCTTGTCGGTTTTTTTTTAATGACCTATTTTGTAAATTAAGGTCATTTGGATGATATATATTGAGGACGTTGAGCCTCATTTTAAGATAACACAACTTTCTCTCTTGTGAGAGATTTGCTTTTAGTCTTTGTCTTGGTTATTTTTGGCTCTTGGAGTTGAGGCGCTACACTTGGAGGGATTATCTTTGGCATATGCATGGTGTTTTTATCATTAGAAGGTGTTACAACTAGGGTTTGATTTGGCTCTTCATTGGTTTGTAAGTATATTTTGCATGCAAAACTTATTGATTGAATGGTTGTAGGTAGAATTGCTTACTTTTATGGTTACATTGTTATTATTTGCTTAATCATTGAAACCCGAGGGAGAAAAAACACAAGTAGGTTGTTGCTTCATGTCCCCATGGTAAAGACTTATTTAGCCATTTGATTAAGAAGAACCTAGCCTAGTCATAGCTACACTAGTTCATCTTTTTCT
Source organism: Picea engelmannii (assembly GCA_009831015.1). NCBI lineage: Eukaryota > Viridiplantae > Streptophyta > Pinopsida > Pinales > Pinaceae > Picea > Picea engelmannii. The sequence continues at coordinate 656,419 of ML777710.1, forward strand.
TGAGTTAGCTTGAAACATAAATTGAAGAAAGAAGACGTCCTAGGCCTAATTTATTTTACACCTAGGGTTTGACTCATAGGGTTTGAAAAGCCTTGTCCCCAAGAAACACTTTTCAGCCATAGATTTATGTTTTATAGCTAGCCGTTTTGCCAAAGAGTCTTAAGGAAAGAGGGAGGAGCATGAGGCCTAGCTTTAGCTACACCAGAATGAGCCTCCTCCCCTTAGGGTTTTGATTTCGTGGCCCTGCCATTGCAGCGCCATCAAACCTAACTCTCCCGTCCTTAGGTTTAAATATTTCCAAGATTTCAAGCCCCTCTTCTTGACTCCATTAACCCAAGGCACTAGTCTAAAACCAAAACATTGAGCTTTTTTGTGTTAAAACAACTCTTTCAAACTCTCTAAATTTGAAACCCTAACTAACCTTAGCGATGTTACTAACCCTAGTTTGTTGATGACGTCTTGCCTTATTTGAACCTTTGTTTGGACTAAAAGTTGCGGCTGACTCATCCCTTGATAGCCATAGAGGTATTAAGCAATTTCATTGATCAATTTAGCCAAACGTCCACCTCTTTGTCTAGTTAACCTAACCCTAACTAGCTAGTGACGTCACACCTTTTTTGAACTCCTATTTAGCTTAAAACGTTGTGATCTTGTCACCTAGCATTTGGCATTGAGGCATAGATTATTTTCATTAGCTTAGTGTGCAAAACGTCTACCTCCTTGCCCAACAAAGCTAACCTAGAACAAGCTTGGCGTCACCCTAATCTGCATAGTGACGCAGCAACAATATTTATATATGAGCACATTTATTGCATTATGATAATACAAGGATCTGATTTTATACATTGAATGCAAATATCTCTTTGTACTTATTGAAGAAGTAATATTACAAGTCTTAGCTTTAATTGCAATCATTGACTTCGTCAATAATTACTTTCATTATTTCTCATATATGTTTAGAGATAGCCATTAAATTGTGAAGTACTAACCAGTGCAGCACGTTTTAGCTTTATTTGCCTTGTCTCGCAAACAGGTGCCCTTTCAGTGGAATATACCTTCTTTGACTATCTCTTTGGCAGTAATCTGTGAAAGGAAACCATCATCTTGATCCTTTAGACCTTTAGACCTTTCAGAACCCTAGATTACTAGGGACGTCTCCCTTGGGATTAGCCACCCTGAATAGAAAGAGCTCCCCATCGAGGTGACAGTGGGTGGGGAAGCTCCTGTTACGCCAGTTTGAGCCTTGCCTTCTAAGCTACTTAAACCTTTCCTACAAACTGTGCGATAACAGGTCTCACATATGTATTTTGATTATCTGGTTCATTTTTTTTATTTTATCTCCATGTACACACTCATGTAAATTTTGTACACACTCATGTAATTTTTGTTTAAGTTTATTTTTTTTTCACACAGTTACATATAATATATAAATCAAACTAGCATTGGTCCCTTATACTTAATACCCGCAGATTAAGTGATTGTTTTTGGTTTTTTTAAGGCTATAAACCCCGAGTGACATTCCCAACTATATTGTCTTAGCCCGACAAGATCTAAAAATTCTTGAGTAAGGTCCCCCATACCTTTTCCTCAACACTCCCTTCTGCAATAATCAAATAGAAAGAAACCAATCCAGATATTTCCTCTATCTTGTAAGGACCTAACCATAAACTGTTAAACTTTTGATGCATTCCAGGTTTCTCCCTTAGTTTATCCCACATAAGAACCAAATCTGCTTGTTTGAATTCTCTTAGCATTTCTTTGCAATCAAATGTTCCTTTGACATATTCTTGGTTTTTTACCATTTGATTGAAATACATTCTTCCAATTTCATCCAATTCCATGAGCTGATAAATCCTCCCTTGTAAAGCCTCTTTATCTGTTGCAAAGTGTTGGGCCAAGTGCAAGGATGGAATTTGGATGTTTATAGGAAACCAAGATTCCATCCCATAAACTAATTTAAAATGGGTTTTCCTGGTGGAAGTTTTAGTAGTTATGCGGTCTTCCCTCAGGGAATACTTGATCTTGCCATCCCAAATTTTCTTATTTTCTTCAACAATATTCTTCAGAATGTTCATGATATTCTTGTTACTGGACTCTGCTAACCCATTTCCTTGAGGGTAGTAATTTGAGGAGTGTGAAAAAATGATACCATATTTGAAACAAAACTCGTTGAGTGCCACTGAGCTGAAAGCCTTAGCGTTTTCAGTGGTAATCTTAGTAGGAACACTGAATCTAGTGATAATCCTTTCCTCGAGGAAATTCATTCTTACTTATTGTATTTCCCTCTTTGTTGGAATGGATTCCAGCCACTAGGTGAAATATTCTGTGGCTGTTAAAACCCATCGGTAACCATGGCTAGAGTTGTATTTAAGCTCACCAATGAAATCTATCCCCCATTGTTAGAAAGGTTCCTCTACTATCATTGGTTTAAGATGGAGGGAAAGGAGGCATTTTTTTCTAGCGAACAATTGACATGGATGACAGGATTTGACATATCAATGTGTGTGGAAGAAGATAGTGGGCCAATAAAAACCTTCCCTCAAAATTTTATGAGCGGTGGTGCGGAAAGAAAAATGACCTCCAAAATACCCTAAGTGAAATTATGAAACCAACTTGTCTGCTTCCTCCTTATTCACACATATGAGAATCAACCCATTGGGATTTCTCCATCCAAGACTATATTGTGTCAGACAATACTTCATATCTTTTATCCTTAGAGCTCTTGACACAGACCTATCGGCCCTCGGGCTGAGATCTGCTCACAGGATCGTTCTATATGCCCTTGAGCCAGATCGGCTCTTTCGATTCCCACTGGAATCTGCAAATTATCGATCCATAGGTCCTTTTCGCGGTTTGCAATCTCGCGAATTCGCAAGTCGCCACTCCCGACTCTTCCTCTCCAATCTCGTGATACCCGAGATTACGAAATGGGTATAGCCTTTTCTTCCATCAGCACCCTCCTTGCGCGACCGCCAGCTAGGCTAAGCGCTAGCACTTCTCGCCTCTCACACCTTCGCGAGTTCAAAGGTCCAACCTTGGCATCTTTCTTTCCCAAACCCACCGAGAGGTGATATTGACTTTTCTCCTCTCGTTCTCGCTACTCGCAACTTCACGAGTCAAAGGCTCAAACTTTCGTTCCCTTATCTCCCAAGTCCCCGAGACGTGAGAGGTCAACAGGGTGTTGACTCCTCCAAATGTGTGACGTATGTCCGTCGGTCTACTTCCCGGGCCCACCTTGCAGTTCTACCATGTGTTTCCTCTGTGCCTCGACTCTCGGCACTTCACGACTTCTGATGTTGAAAGAAACTCCTCTTGTCCTCCGAACCCTCGAAAGCGCCATAGGCGATGGGGTCCCTGATCCAATGTTCCTCCCATGACCTGGATCCAACGGTTGTCCTCGCTCCTCACAATTTCGCAACTTCACGACTTGGAGCACCCAACTCTTGGGTTCTCACCCTACGAACCTCCGAGTTCGCGAGATCCCTAGATCTCTGACACATGTCCTCCTCCGACGGACGGTCCTGATCTCTTCATGACTTCGTTATTCGCGACTTGGAGCGCCTAGATCTTGGACTCTCACCTTGCGAACCTCTGAGTTCACGAGATCCCTAGATCTCTACCACCTATCCCCCTTCGATGGACGGCTGCGATTCTCTCGCGACTTTTCCACTCGCGAAGTCAAAAGGCTTCCCTCTATGACTCCTGATGTCTGAATCCCCGATACGGGTGATATTGTGACACATGTCCTCCCACAGACAGATGGCTCAGATCTATTTCTCCCTTTCACGATTTAAGATGTTGAGTGCCCGGACTCTCGTCCTCCAGACCCCCGAACTCCCGAACGTCGATATCCCGATATGAACTCCTTCGGGACTTTCGCTCCCACTTGCGAGGTTTAAACCTCATGCAACTCTCGACAGATCCAATGGTTGTCGGGTTATTTGCTCAAGATCTGAAGGCTCAGATCATCTCTCTTATGTGCTCTTCCTGTACTGCCTCCTGGATGCGAAATCCTTCAACGGTCTAGATCTTCTCGGTTGATCTGACAGTAGTTGTGCCCCTCCTGAGCTTGTGCACGCTTTTCTTCCCAGACTTGGAAGAATTTCAATTTTTCAAAGGCCTCGACCTTTGCTTCTTTTCTCTGCGAGATTCACAAACTTGAATACTTGCCTGCGCATATGAACGCTACTCCTCCTAAGCTTATCCTTCGAATCCTCAAGAGGTTCTACGACTTCTGCGCCTCTGCAAAGTCTTTGCACACAAAGGTGCTATCTCTTCTGAGCTTCTCAAATACTCAGACCTTAAGGAAATGAATTAATTCTTCCTTCTCCCTCAAATGGAGAAATATGATGCCCTCTTGGCACTCAGTCTGCTCAAGCAACCTATTGCTAAGTCTTTCAGGGTGTTCAACAACCCTGTGAAGATCCTTCTATGGACTCTTCTTCAATCTCTGAACTCAAATAGTTCCTTCTGTGTGCTCTAGCACTTACTCAATGCCCACCTGGAAGAGTTGTCAAGAATCCTCGGATGATTTTGACTTCTTAAGAACTCACAACAGAGTTCTTCTCCTGTGCACTCCTTGCACTGGCTCAATGCCCACCTGGCAAAGATTTACAGAACTCCTCAGCTTCTGTCTGCAACTGTGTTTTTCCATAGCCTTTCCTCCTGATATGTTCAGCAACCTCAAAGGTCTTCCTCCAAGTTAATGACTTTAGCTTCTGTGCCTGCCTAGCACGTCTTTGTCTGAATCCGCAGAATTCAGAAGTGCTTCTGTGCACTAGTATTTAGAGACTGCAGTACTCTGTCACGATGTCTTGTCATGAAACCACAAAGAACCTCTCAAGCCTGAAAATCAAACACTCCTGCAAATGCCTAGCATACATCTATAGCATAAATTGAACACACACAGACATTCATTCAACACAGGAAATATGCAGGAAAAACTATTGTTTGTATTAAATGGAAAATCCCTATTTTTACAAGGTATTCCTGAGCACGGCCTGTAACAAGGTCTCAGATCTTTCTCTTGCACACTCACTCTCCCTTGTGCAACTCTAACTAACTACCAAATGAGATTGAAATTGATCTTTTACAAGAGGGGGATCTTTGAGCTCTTCCCTCCAATCTACCTACCCTATCCAATGCCATTGAATGGGTTGTCTAGTCCACAAATTGGATCTAGATCTCAGCCTTCAAAACATTAAAGGCCTACCTACTCTAATTCCTGCTCAAAGGCACGACTTCACGGCCCAACAGCCTAAACATTAAATTACATTCAAATTCAAAATGGAAGACAAGGGTTGCGCCTCTCTTCAGCTTTGAATGCACGCGCTGACGTGGTTGGCTGGCTGGCTGGCTGACGTGGAGAGATGCTCCTGCATTAGCTCTTCTCTTGTGATCGACTAAATGATCAGGACAAGTAATATTTTCAAATAGTAAATAATGTCTGAATATCTTTCGTCATCCTCAATTTCACTTATGAAAACATTGATCTGCTCTTTTTCTCCCATCTTGGTGGCTTCCTGATTTCTCTTTTTCAACATATTGGCCAACCCTTGGCCTTTGATTATCTTGGATGGCTTAATATCCAAGTCATATTCTTGTATTTGTGAGACCCATTTTCCTCTTGACTCGAGACAATCTTGCTGCGATAAGAAATCCTTTACAACTGGGTAAGGAATGGAAGATTTAATCTTGTTATACCCCACACATGTTCTAAAGTGCTTGAGGGATTTGACAAGGGAATATGCTTGATTTTACATAATGGTATAGTTTATTTATGATTCTCTAAGATATTTTCTCATGAAAGTGATAGATTGTTCATCTCCTTGATCATTTTTCTACAAAAGTATTCTTGTGATGGTATTGTTTAAATCAAAGGAGAAAACGATGAAATATTTAGAAAAGTCCGGGATTATTAAGACAGGTGTGATAGTTATTGCCTCTTTGATATGTTGAAAATACTTCTTACAATTGTTGTCCCACTCAAAACGAGCATCATTTTTTAACAAACAATTTAGAGTCTTCACGATTTCAGCAAAATTCAGGATGAACCTTCTTATGAAGTTAATATTACCAAAGAAATATTGTAAGGAATTCTTATCTTTAGGGAGAGGGATATTCTTGATGACTTCAATTATAGAAATATCCATTGATATTCCATCCTTGGAAATGATATGTCCCAATAACTTCCTTTATGCACACCAAAAATTGACTTCTTGGGATTAAGATAAATACCATACTCTCTGCGCCTTTGAAAATTCATGATCAAGTGTTGGATATGCTAAGATCTTTTCTTGGAGACAGCGGTAAAATCATCTTGGCATATTTCTATAATTTTCCTGATTAAATCCGTGAAACCATAATCCATGGCTTTCTAAAAGGTGGCTCATGTGTTAGTCAAACCGAAAGGAATTCTCAAATACTTATAAGATCCCTAAGGAGTAGTGAAAGCGGTCTTAAGTTGGTCATCCTCCCTTACCATCACCTGGTTATATCCTGAAAAGCCATCAAGCATGGACATCATTTCTACTCTGATGTCCCTTTGCAAAAGGTACTCCATCTTTGGTAGAGGGTAATTATCCTTAAGACAAACTTGGTTTAAGTTTATGAAATTGACACATATCCTGATCTCACCATTATTCTTCTGGACAGCCATGATATTGGATACCCAGGATGAATACATGATAAGATCAATTATCCCTAGCTCAACCATCTTTTGCAACTCCTTTTGGACTTGTGATGCAACTTTTGGATTATTTTTATTGAAAGGTTTTGTTCCTTCCTTGAGGGGAATAACATGTTTTATAACATCTTCCCAGTAAGCTTTCAGATCTTCATATGACCAAGAAAAAATATCCTAAAATTCCCCGATGAGAGCTATCAACTTTTCCCTTTCATCAAAGGTTTTACCCTTCCCAAACTTACCCATTTTCGGGCATTCACCAGTGATAATATTGAATTCAACGAATTAATTATAATTTTTTCTTGATGGCTTCCCCTTATACATGTCATTTCGATCAAACAAAATTTATGAGGGGACGATGCCCTTAGGTAAGGGTCCGTCAGGTAGATCTATGATCTCAATGTTCGATTCTTCGGCAAAAGGTTTATCCGAGATTTTGAAAATTCACCCTCATTTTGGAGGAAACACAAGACTTGGCGATCATAATCAAAGACTTGCCAGTGCTCCAAGTTGACAAGTATTGAGGGCCTGAAGTTTACTTCCACTTTGTAGAGACCAATTTCTTTGAAATGTTGCATAGTAGAAGTAGATATTGCAAGACTGTATTCTATATGATTCTCTTCAATTGAAAATCCATCAAATTGTTTCATGGCATCCCAAACAACGTCTATGCATTGTTTCAACCTTGGGTTCTTTGCAACAAAATTCTTATTGATTTGTGAAACAATCGAATCTGAGTCCCCTCTTACGTGTAAGGATTTGATGTTCATATCAATAGCTAGGTTCAAACCCAAAACAAGGGCTTCATACTCGGCTATGTTTTTAGTGAAATTAAACTCAAGTTTATATGAGAAAAGGGTAGCCTCTTTTTTTGAAAATATTAGGACCACCCCAACGCCTGACCCTGAAATTGAGTGTGCACCATAAAAATCCAAATCCCAACATCCATCCCTCCTATCCTCATCTTGAAACAAAGATTTTTCCAAGATAAAGGTGTTGTTGATTCCTTCATCAAGAACTTGGTGGGATGAATAAATGCAGTATTTGACTAGTTATATCATAACCCCTTTATGAGTTTCATCTCTTTTAATGACCTCTTTTAATCCACTTTTAATGGAGGAGGTTCCTTTTTCTCACAAGGTGGATATAGAATCTCCTAAACATACTGTAATAAACTCTCCTATGCCCTTTGTTGAGGAAAATATGATTTATCTTACTCAATTATTTTTTAATCTTGCCTGGCTAAGAAAAGATAGTCATGAATATCACCCTATGTTTTATAGCCTCAAAAAGTATTTCCCAATCCAAAAGTATTGATTACAAGGGCTTAGTCTGATTTTTTAAATGAAAAGATTGTTGCAAAATATGAAATTTTTATATAATTTTCTAAAAATATATAGATTACAGAAAGTAAATGTGGAGATCAAAAGCAAAAGTAACCAAGTCACAGCTACACACAAATGAAACATAATAGCAATCGATTTATTTCATTCCAAGAAATCAAAGTATCTTTCTCTTTACAAAATCCATGTGAGGGCATGGACCAAAGTCTAATTTAGATATCCCCAATGAAAACCATACAAAAGGACTCTAAAAAGAAATAAAAACTGAACTTTAAAATCTGGATCCACTTGCCATAGACTTCTGCCAATTTTACTCTGCACAATATCCTTTATCAGTATGAAACTTAATCCATAAACAAACAAGTATACACAGACTATCAAAGATATATCAACACCTATGAAACAAGCATCTGAATGATATGGTTCAACTTTGAACCTTGCTGTCTACAATAGGACCCTGCTGTCAAAAAGAGAATTAGGCCTTTAATGAATTCAAGAATGAATGAAAACTGAACTACCTCATGAAAACAAAAGATCAACCCTTAGTATTGTTTTCTCCTTCTATTCTCCCCTTGTTCTTCCTTTTCATTTGGATTTTATGCATTCTAAATCAGTTGAAGTAGTTCAACTACTTCCTTTAGTTAAATTAATTAAAATTAACTAATTTTAGTTTAGGGGAAGTAATAATAATAATAATAGTTAAGGGTCTTTATTTAATAATAACTAAGTAGGTGGGACCCCTTGTGACTCCCTTCTTTTATTCTTTACAAAAAATAAACACAATTAGATAATCATTTAAACACATGCCTCCTTGTAGCTCCCATAAATATTTCCAAAATTTGAATATTAAATATCATAAATAATTCAAATCATATCCAAACATGTAAATAACCACATTATCCCAAAAAAATAGATTGTTGTCCAAAACTTTCTACAAACCATTGTCTTCAACAACTCAATCATAACACATAAATTAAAATCCATATTTTCCACTTTGAGAGGCAATCCTTCTTCTATCATTGTTGTCCCCTTTGGACTTCCTCGAATTAGCCTTAGGTTGGTTTGAACCTTGAGGCGTAATCTCACTAATAACATGGGAGAAATCGTCTTTCAGATGCATACGTGAGGACACTGATTTTCATGAGTCATTTGAAGGAGATGAAGGGGAGGCAACAACTTTACCTTTGTCTTGTACATGGGGAACATTGGTTTTAAGCCGTTTTCTAGCATGAGAGGATTGAACGGGTGAATGTACAGGGGAAATTTTAACATTAGAATTTATAGGTGGAGGAGGAGGAGGAAATGACAAGTTGGGCCAACCACGATGGTGAGAGACTGTCGGATGGACAATCTCCTGCCATCCATCATTTTTAGGAACTTATGGTTGCATGGATACATGAGGAGGCACAAGAATACCATGGATGTGTTGAGGATAGAAGGGAGGACTCTATGGTCGGGGTTGAACTATCCCTTGCCCAATCCAATTGAAGAACCCATCTTGAAACAACTGGTTCAACTCTTGGGGGTCGGCATCAAAATGAATTGATAATCTAGGCCTTCTAGGCCCTCTGTTCCAGTTACCTCTTCCTCTATTGTTTTCTCCATGACTGCCTCTGCTGAAGAAACTCATCATGTATGCAACAATTCATTAGAAACTAGCCCTTAACATAACATACATGACATTTTGTTAATATGAAACAAATTTTGGCTCAAAAATTGACATAATATCAATGCAATTCAATCCATAACAAATTCTTTAGTAATTTCCTAGTGAGCAGGGGTGAAATAGGGTTCACGAGACATCTGGAGGGATTGTAATGAGCGAAAAAATGGTAACATGACAAGGAATAAAAACACGAGTACTGCTCAACAATTCATTAAATAATTAACCGTGCAATCAATACCAAAATATATCAGCTTCCACCTATTTCTGTGTCATATCTTTTTCCATTGCCATACAAAGTTTTTAATTTATTTTATAGAACATGGCATGTAAAAATGAAATTGGGATCATGAGGGGGGTATAATGAGCGAAAAAGTGATAGTATGAGAGGAAATAATACAGATACTATTCACAAAAAATAAATTAAATCAAACAACAACCATAACTCTATTCAGACCCACAATCCAATAAGCATCCATTTTAAAACCAAAATCATTTAATTGCCCCATATTTACAAACATAATGCTTTCTGACTTCAAATAAAAGATAATTCATATGCCCAAAATACTTCAATTATAGAAGCCTTTGCATCTATACAATATCTATGCAACAACATAATAACATCATTGCCAATTCCATAATTATAACCCTTCGAGCCAAAATCTTTCATGTTCCAATGCTAACCCCTTTTTCCTTTTAAAACAAAATAGAAATATACACAATGATTCTAGCCATCCACATCCAATTATTTATTTCTTAAACTCAAATAAGAACAGGCCCAGTATTAACCTCCAACTGTCGACTTTCCAACACAGGTTGACATAATTTATTTGCATTAAAACTCATAATCTGGCCCTGATTCAATCACACACATGCATTTATATATATATAATCAACCGAAGTCATGATTCGAAAGAAACATTTGATCAATAACATGCAACTCTGAGCCTGAGATTTGTGTACATACTTTCTTTAGAAGAAGTGCTCAACAAAAAACAAAACCAAGTCATGCTCGAGGAGAACAGAGACGAGCACACACAAGTGTCTTTAATCCGAGACCAAGATCGTGTTAGGGTTTAACACAATAAGGGAAGTAAGAATAAATAGCTTGACCACATGAGAAAGTCCTTGAGACATAGACAATTCATGCCCTTTTTAAAAAATTTATTGCAAAGAGGTAACACGAAATGTCTTAATCAAGAAAGAGTCTTCAAACACATAGATCACTTGTGCCCCTTTTTTTAAAAACAAGTTGTCACAAAGAAGTAATCAAGGAGTATTATTTTGCAGAAACTGAGAGCCCGTTCCCTTTCCAAATTCACCACAGACACACAACCTTTAAAAGGCTTGACAATGAGGGTTACCAGAACATAACAGTTAACCACCTCCAATGGATAACGAGAGATGCAAACTCTTAGAAACATTGTGGAAAGAATGCCTAAGCACAACTTGTGGCCAACCCAACACATATATATGCTTCCATTCAAATTTTTGGGCGATGCAAACCCGACTATGCAATGCTTCCAACACACTGATAGTGAAGTAAATTCCATGACAAAAGAAAGCTTGGGCTCGGTCAAAACAAAGCACGAACAGTGCAACTCTTAACAGTCTACATTGCAACTAGGAGGAATGAAACATAACCACGACCGAGAGGAAAAGGAGTGACAATAATTCAACACCAAGACTGGTAATAAAACCCACTCACCAAAACTCAGAGCTTATTACACCATTATCATAATTTTCCACAAAGAACCAGAGTAAAACCCCAAGATGACTGACAAGTTTTAAACCAATAAACCAATGCACAAGATACAAATAGTAATAAAATCCATTCCTTTTATTTAAAAAGCCAACAGTCCAGGGTATTCACAGAAGAAACTATAAGCACATCACTGGTACACAATCAAAACTTAATAAAAACACAGACCTAATGTAATTATGAGCCAAAAACTCGATTCATAACAAAGAGGGACCATCATGGATGGAAAATAAAGGAGCCATAACTGGAAAAACTCGCTTGAGGGAAGAGTTGGACTGTATTTTCCTTTCACAACCAAAAATTGTGGAGCATCCACAACCACCAGAGCCAAAAAAGAAAATGCAAGTTTTGCTAGGGTGACGGGCTCAAGGGTTGTTTGAGTGACGTGTAGTAAATGGACATCGCTTCCTTCCCCAACCCCATTCAATTCAACGTAAAATCCAACCCATACACCATAACATCAACCATTAATTCAAACAAATATCCATTGCTATATCCATTGCATAGTGCGCCACCCTAAGTCATGTCAAAAACATTTAACAACAACCATATGCTATAAAGTTACCATATATGCCTCACAACAATCCTTTAATCAAAGTACATAAGTAAAGAAGCAAGGTTTATACTCCTTATTTTGTCACCACATATAACCCTAGGGCTTGTTCATAGTTTTTTCCTTTTTTTTTAAGCTCCCATATCATCCTTTTGCATAAGATCATATATAAAATAAATAAGCAATGTTTAATGCATAAACATAACCCCTGTAAAGAATAATCCTTTTATCCATAGTACTGCCATAAGTTGCAAGTGACCATCAAAACCATCTAGCAATAACACATTCAACCAACTATCTTATGTCTCCATAACGAATAAAAGAATGACTTGAATCATCAACTGCAAAAGACTATGCTGGCATCATTATAACATTAAACCAAAATATGAGTGCAACACATCCATCAAAGCACCACTAGTCTACAAGGGGGTCGCACCTACAAGTTAATTATTATTATTATAAATAAATAATAGAGCTTGGCAATCATTTGTGAGCAGTATTCATCATTGCGATTTTAAGCATCAACTCCCTTTTCGTTGCTAGGGATTTCTCATTTTCTAGCCTTTCTTTTGCCGGGGTGGGGGGGGGCGCATTTTTCTAGATTTTGGTCCCTCCCCATTTTTCATAAATTTTTTTATTTGGCCAACCACATTTTTGGTAGCTTCTCTTTTCTCCTTACACAAGTAATCCTTGGTGACATGGAGAGAGTTGGGTGGTGAAGTGATAAAGTTTGTAACTTGATTTATTTGCTTGACCTCTTCAAGGAAATCCTCATATTGATGGAAAGAGGAAGCTAATTTTTCCTCAATTTCACATGCCCTTTCTTGTGATTTTATCAAGGTAGAAGGGTGATTCTCTCCTATCATAAATCCACAAGGGTCCTTTATGGTTGACATGTAATAATTGAGGACAATGTTATGAGTGGGCTCATAATCCTGGGGAAAGCTTTTTACAAGGGTGTTGAATCAATCACTAAAAGCATGAATGATTTCCCTTGGTTTCCTCTTGCACTGAGAGAGTTGATCATAAATGGATATGCAATATTTTATTGTTACAAATATCTTAATGAAAATATTTTGAAATACATCCCAGTTGGTAATTTCCCCCGGTGAAATATTGTTATACCACTCTTTGGCCTTCCCAATGAGAAAATAAGATAAAAGTCTCATCAATACGTCCTCATATTGGTCATAAGGATCAAAATCAACGAGAAAGGAATCCAAATGATTTTCATTCATAGTCAAGTCCTCTCATGAAAAGGTGGGATGCCACTCTTTGAAACCCTTTGGGATCTTATGAGGTGATCTAATAATCTTTGTCATATCCAAAGGCTTGTATGCATCTTTGACCCACTAATTTTGGAGAGTGCTTGCTGAACAATGCATCGAAGAAGGTGAAGGACTTGGGGAAGCAGGAGAGGGTGGATTAGGAAGTTTGGGTACGGTTTTAGGATGTTTAGGTTGAGGTGGGGGGCTAGGGTAGTCCATCCACTGGGTATGTGTCATGATGGGTTCTAAGACGATAGAGTTTCCAAATGAACTTTATGAGTAGCTTACCAAGAAAGGAAATGGAACTTTCCTCAAATGGAGTCTCCAAGAAATCTAGGGGCAAAGTATTTGGGATCAGATCTTTCCAAAGTGTCGTTAGGGCATGAAAGAGGATTCAAAATCCTCCCTGTAAACGATGCCAAAATGTTATCGCACATATTGTAAGTTGGGAAAAGTGTGACCCAATCGACAAGAGTGAGACAAATATGGGAGTAGATACCCATTTTCACCTTAGATAGATACTCCCCTCACTTTAGTGATGATAAGTCACCATAAGGGGGTAATCCTGGTGACCCTAGGGGGATTGAGACGAAAAATGGTAGAATGACCAATGAAACCACTGTAGGTCAAGTTTGGAAGTGGAAAAAGGATTGGAAAATCGTCTTTTTGATTAAGGGAGGTCTCCAAAGTGTTGGGTATCTGCAATACAACGTTAAAATTGCTCGAGAAAAGACAATTGATTGATATACAATTTAAATAATTAAGGGGACAAGCAAGGAAAGCTTGCTGTCCTAAATTACAACAGTGTATCAGATTTATATCATAAAATTAAATTAGAAAATGGCTGCAAAATATGTTGCCAAAAGTCAAGGAAAAGATATTAGAAACTAAGGTAGAAATCTCTAATTTAACTTCCACTGAATAACACAAGACTTTAATGGAAATTGGGGCTGTTTGTTAGGTGTTATCAATGAATTATTGTAACAGCCAAGTGGCTGTATCAAACATAAGCTACAACAAAAAAATCAAACCATAGAAATAAAAAAGTAAACCATCCAAAAGATAGCTAATGAGGAGTAGAACAATAATCTAGGTTCACAAGTAAATTTCAGTGGTGGAAAAGTGAGTAATGAGACAATTTTAAGAGTGTTTTGTTGTAGCCCTAATGGATGTAGCATTAATTTTATTACAGAAAAAGAATTACTTGGCCAAACTAGATGCCCTTAGGGCACAAACAAGCTTATGACACTAAGAAAATAATCCAACTTGAACAAATACAATATCTCTCAATTTCATGTATGCCAATGCAATGATTTTATTTCTTCAATGCAAATTAAGATTAGTGCCTTGTCAATGGGTTATGGAGTCTTATTGTGTAAGGTTAGATCTACTAATTCTCTAGGGGTGTAATCCTTTTTACTCCCTTGAGCAAGTAAATCTAACAAGGTAAATCTACGAGGGTGTAAGCCCTTTTACTCCTCCTAGCAACCTTTTGCAATAGCTTATCCAATTACAATTATGTTGAATCTTGGTGGAGGTTGTATGCCCTTATACTCCTCCAAGGGTCTAGGAAAGACTAAATATTAAACAAGAAAGAAATACCAACAATATACATAAATTCCTTACCAACTCCAAGAAATAACAAGATAAACCATTATCTATCAAGAACATTAAATCATCATAGAAAGAGACAAGAATCCAAGAGATAACACACCACTTTAGATCCAAAGACAAGTGTTTAAGCATCTAAAAATTGCACAAGAGAGAGAGATGTGATTTTCCCAAGTGGGGTGAAAATTTCAACAACAAAGTATGTAATTATCAAGTGAAATGACATATAAAATGAAATGAAATGACCTTTATTTATACAAGGTCGTCTAAGAAAAGTTTGACCACTTATCTATAGGGTAAAACAAAATTAGGTAGGTTAACCTCCTCTAATTTCCCCTTTACAAATCAGAAATTATAATTATAATTAAAAGAATCCCCGCATGATGACATCATACCCTTTAGGGGTGACATTTTGGAATTTTGACCAAGTCGTTGAGTTGTTGAGGGATATGTTGGGCCTCCAAAGGACATGTGCAACCTTTCCAAACACTCAATCCCATCAACCATGCCAAGTAATCATCAAATCATTACCAGCATCACCTGTCCAACCTTTGAAGTCAAACATTGGATAATAGGGGGCTAGCTCTGCTTATTCCAGGTGTCATCTCATGCCTCCAAAGGAAACCTTCCTCATCCAATTGTCCAAGGAGAGGGGGCACAACATCCATCCCGTGGGCTCCATGCCCCAAGTGAAGTTTCAAGTGACCTTGTTCCTCCACGGAAAATCTTTCCAGTTGTCAAGGACCTGCAAAGACAAGAAAATTTTCCCTCCAAGGGCTCAAAAGTCACATGCATCATTTCAAGTAAACCATATATAATAAAAGAACCACCTGAACATGTGCATCAAATCCCCCCTTTAAAAATAAAAAAATTCTCAAAGACCTTATGCAACTTGCCAAATTTAGGTATGGGAGGGTTGTCATGGTGACCTATTGGGTGAATCATTCCCCAAGTTAAGGAGTGTTTCCCAGGTGGACCCTCTCTAAGTCATGTGACGAGTATGAGGAGGATATGGGAAATATTTTTGAGCATGGGGTTTCTTGACATACAAGGGCTCATATTGTATCATTTATGGGTGCCTTTATAGAGGGTTTGTTTCCCTTCGTCCACGATGCATGATTTTTCCAAGACCTCTTTTCCATTAAATTTATTAGAGTGTTCCCAAGTTGAAGCTAAAGTGTGTTGAAATAATGTAACTGCAAAGAGTATTCTTATTATTATTGTTATTTTATTCATAGGATTAATCCCCATTGTGGATTAATCATGTTGATAATTGTATTAGGACCAAATCCCCTTTTACGGATTGGTCATCGGACAATTGTAATAGGCAGAATAAGAAGTCAGCCCCAACAGTTATTATTGAGACCCAGAATTAAATTAATGGTGGGTTTACCCACCCAGAGTGATAGGTTGGCCCTGCCAGTGAAGACATTTCACACGTGCCAGTCTTGTATATATAGGGAGGCTAGCGCCTCACTTTATCATAAAAACTCACTTGCTCATTCTCTTATGAGGCAAGTTGCAATTACCAGTTGGAGAGAGGGAGAAGAGTGGTGCATCTTTTGGAGAGGACTCTCTGTATTGGTTTGAGTTATCTCTTGAACATTCTATTGGCAATTTATGATAAGGAAGTTTTGCTAGGTTTTCTTCCCCTAGAGGGTTTCCCAGGATAAATGTTGTGTCTCTTGTGAATGTGTATTTCTCAGTGATATTGTTCTTATGTTGCTCTTATCTATTGAAATGCAAAGAACTATAATAATGGCATAAACATTAACATGGTATCAGAGCCAACCTGAAGGAAGAATATTTTGCAAGAGGAAAAACGTCATTGTTACCGTTCCCAAAAATTAGGGTTTTGCAAAAGTGAATCTTTTCAGCCCTAAAACCACCTAGAAAGTTGCGCCCTCCCCCAAGGATCATTTTGGCACTTAGAGTGCACCTTTTCAGTGGCTAGATCTCCCGTAAAGTGAAACCCTAGTTTCACAAAGTACCAAAAAACCAGAGTACCAAAAGTACCAGATTACCAGAAGTACCAGAAACCCAGAAGCACCAGTCCAGAAATCTGCAGATCAAGTTTGAGGGGGTAAAAGTTGGATTTTCGAAATTCTGACTGCACCAGCTAACTCACCTCAGCCCGGCGCATCTATCTCCTGGATCAGAATTTCAAAATTTGAAGTTTGAAAAATTAGGGTTTCCTCATAAAACCCTAAGTTGCAGTTGTAGTTGCAGTCTCAGAACCAGCTGCAGTTGCAGCCGTAGAACCAGTTGCAATCACCCTTGAAATTTTCTCAAGAGTTGACAATGATTACCGTTGCTACCAGATGGAGCCACTACCTGCAAATGCTATCAAAGGTATGTACTTACATATGTTTAATGGTTAAATCCTAAAGAGTATTTGCAAGAGAAGGGATCTCTTGCCATAGATCTAGAAGGATCTCAAGATCCAACACATTCAGAGGAATGTTGCAACCCAGGTGTGATTATTCTAATATGCATTTATTTGTTATGACATTATCTTAATCAGTGTTTCATGTTGAAGCTATGATCAAATTATTAGAAGGATTGAAAGTTAATCATAGAGCTTATCCTCTAACATAACCTTTTGTCAAGATAGTGTATGGTCTTAGTATAGAAGACAGGTTGAAGAAAGTACTCGTCATCTTGAGTGAAGGAGACTTGGAAGAAAAGCAAGCACTCATTCCTGAAGACAAGGCTCCAGGTTTGATTAAATCTAGTTGATAAGATTCAAAGGTACACATGACAAGTTGATGACTATAGTTGAGATAGCAGTGTTTGTAAAGTATTATACCTAATAGCATGTGAGCATATAGAGGTATATGCTTTGCCTGATACAACTAACACCTCCTCTAGGAGAAACCTCGTGTGTTAGTTCCAGGTTTCCATGGAAGAATGCTTGGTCCCAACACTATGAGAGTGTTGACCTAATTTCGTATTATATTCCTTACCTTTAATCTTTGCTTCAGATAAATTATAAGTGATAGCTCTAAATGAGCTACTGTGATGATTGTTCGTGCTATTGCTTTATATTATCAAGAAGGATATTATTCTTGCTTGTTGTTTTGTTGACCTTTCTCCAGGTCACATGAGGAAGCTATAGCGAAGGTTGCAGAAGGGGCAACGTGCTAAAGGAGATACCGTAAATGAAGCAATCATCATTGGAAGAGAAGAAGGTGACTTGCATAAGCTATAGGGTCACTCAGAAGTTGCCATGACCCACACCATTGAAGAATTTTGGCATCGAAGATTATCTCACTTCAACTACAAGGTGATACCATACATATGCAAAGCGGTCACGGGTTTACCAGAACTCAAAGGTGACCATGAAGGCGTATGCAATGGATGTGCACAAGGGAAGAACATCAAGAACCCATTTCCAAAGAGGGACAGCGAGACATAAGGAGTCCTAGAACTCATCCATTCAGATGTGTGTGGCCCAATGCCATCATCCTCCATTAATGGAACCGATTGCCCCATAGTGCACTTGGGCTCAAGACACCAGAAGAGATGTTCACCGAAAATAAGCTAGAGGTAAGCCATCTCAAAAATATTTGGCTATCCATTGCTCATTCATATACCGAAAGAGAAAATAAACAAGTTGGAACCCTCCGGAAAGAAGGAAATATTTGTGGGATACTGTGAGGTATCTAAGGCCTTAAGAATCTACATACCTGGTCACCGCCATATTGAGATCAGTAGGGGCGTGACCTTTGATGAAGAAGAAGCACTTAATAAATCAAGAAGATGCCATCTTGAAGAAATATATGAAGAGGAACCTGTAAATCCCAAGATTACAGAATTTGTGAGGGAAGTTCCCGGAACTGTAGAACTTGTAAGGGAAGTCGTAACTTCCCCTGATGAGGAGACTCCTGAAGATCATGATATAAAATAAGTTCAAGAACCTCCTCAAATGACCTTCTCCCATAAAAGAAAGCCTGCTTGGGCAAGAGAGCTTATTCAATATGGAGAGAAGTATGGTGTTCCAGAAGGAAACACAAGACAGGTGAAAAGAACAAAGCCATTCTCCAGTTACACGGCTTTGATGTGCAATCTACTTGATGAAGAACCTACATGATTTGAAGAGGCCATTCAAAAGAAGGAATGTGAAGATGCCATGATAAAGGAATACCAATCCATAATAAAGAATGATGTATGGGAAATAGTTCCCAGACCAAAAAGTAAGGATGTGGTATCATCAAAATGGCTCTTCAAAATAAAACATGCTGCTAATGGAAGTATTGAGAAATATAAAGCAAGATTTGTCGCTCGTGGATTTTCCCAGAAGGAAGGCATTGACTATGAAGAGACATTTTCTCCTGTGGCTAGATACACTTCGATCAAAACCATTATAGCTCTTGCTGCCAAGATGAAATGGAAGCTGCACCAGATGGACGTGAATACATCTTTCCTGAATGGTGTTATCAAAGAGGAAGTGTATATAGAGCAACCCCAAGGATTTGAGGTTGAAGACAGGAAATCTCATGTCTGTCAATTGAAGAAAGCCTTATACGGATTGAAGCAAGATCCCAGAGCTTGCTATGGCCATATAGGCAGTTTCTTGACGAGCTTAGGCTTTACCAAGAGTAAAGCAGACTCAAATATCTACTTCAAAATTATGGATAATGAACCAGTAATATTACTACTGTATGTGGATGATTTATTCTTAACTGGAGAAGAAAAGATCATCGTTGAATGTAAACAGAGACTTGCCGCAGAACTTGAAATGAAAGACCTTGGCCTAATGCATTACTTCTTAGGCCTTGAGGTATGGTAGAGTCCAGAAAGGATCTTCCTTAACCAAGGGAAGTACATAGTCGAAATCCTGAAGAGATTCGACATG
>ML777710.1:676232-688317 GCA_009831015.1 Picea engelmannii
CTGGTAGAGCCCAGACGTGTTCACCTAGTGGCTGCAAAACATGTGATGAGGTACCTTAAAGGTACAATGGATTATGGTCTCAGCTATGATGGAGATCATGACTTCACATTGAGTGGATATACTGATGCAGATTGGGTAGGAAGAGTTGCAGATAGAAAAATCACTTCCAGATGTTGTTTTAGTTTGGGATCAGCCATGATCTCGTGGCAGAGTAGGAAGCAATCCAGTATTGCTCTCAGCACAGTGGAAGCAGAGTACATTGTCGCATGTTCTGCTAGCTGCGAAGCTATATGGCTTCGAAATTTGTTGACTAGCCTATTTAACTTGGAGATGAGAGAAACCGTGATTCTATGTGACAAATAGAGCTGCATAAAGATGACAGAGAATCCTGTATTCCACGACAGGTCGAAGCACATAGAGATCCGCTATCATTTCATCCGCGACATAGTACAGAGAGGAGCCTTGAAGCTCCAGTACATTAGCACAGATGAACAGGTTGTTGATGTGATGACCAAACCTCTATCTCGTGTAAAGTTTGAACACTTTCGAGATAAGCTTGGTATAGTCTGAAAGGACCCTCCCTGAAAGGGGGAGTATATATATATATTCCTTGCTTTTGACCTCGCTATTAGACGTAAAGAAAGATGAGTCATTGCTTCTGACCTTGCTATTAGACGTAAAGCATGACGTTGTGTGTTCCTTGCTTCTGACCTCACTGTCAGACATAAAGCAAGATGAGTCATTGCTTCTGACCTTGTTGTTAGACGTAAAGCATGACGTTGTGTGTTCCTTGCTTCTGACCTCACTGTTAGACGTAAAGAAAGATGATTCCTTGCTTCTGACCTCGTTGTTAGACGTAAAGCGAGATGTTAATGTGTTCCTTGCTTCTGACCTAGTTGTTAGACGTAAAGCAAGATGATTCCTCTCTTCTAACCTCGTTGTTAGACGTAAAGCGAGATGTTAATGTGTTCCTTGCTTCTGACCTAGTTGTTAGACTTAAAGAAAGATGATTCCTAGCTTCTGACCTCGTTGTTAGATGTAAAGCGAGATGTTGATGTGTTCCTTGCTTCTGACCTAGTTGTTAGATGTAAAGCAAGATGATTCCTTGCTTCTGACCTTGTTGTTAGACGTAAAGCAAGATGTGATTGACACTGAGTTACCAGCTTATCAGCTGTGACATTGAGCCAGTGTAGTACAGTGATGTGCCAGCCTAGTGTTGTGATGAGGTATCATTTTTTTATTGATACATATTGATGTAGATGATGATGGAATTCTTTCAAGAATGATGATGTTGCCGATAAAGAAAACTTTTGATGACTTGTAAATTTGCCAGCCAATGTTCCAAGATGATATTGACAATATTGTCCTCCTGATGCCACTGATGATGTAGACCTCTCTCACCTGATGTTGTTGAAGAATACCCTTCGTGTTAAGGGGGAGTGTTGAAATAATGTAACTCCAAAGAGTATTCTTATTATTATTGTTATTTTATTCATAGGATTAATCCCCATTGTGAATTAATCATGTCGGTAATTGTATTAGGACCAAATCCCCTTTTGCGGATTGGTCATCGGAAAATTGTAATAGGCAGAATAAGAATTCGGCCCCAACAATTATTATTGAGACCCATAATTAAATTAAAGGTGGGTTTACCCACCCAGAGTGAGAGGTTGGCCCTGCCAGTGAAGACCTTTCACACATGCCAGTCTTGTATATATAGGGAGGCTAGCGCCTCACTTTATCACAAAAACTCACTTGCTCATTCTCTTATGAGGCAAGCTGCAATTACCAGTTGGAGAGAGGGAGAAGAGTGGTGCATCTTTTGGAGAGGACTATCTGTATTGGTTTGAGTTATCTCTTGAACATTGTATTGGCAATTTATGATAAGGAAGTTTTGTTGGGTTTTCTTCCCCTAGAGGGTTTCCTAGGATAAATGTTGTGTCTCTTGTGAATGTGTATTTCTCAGTGATCTTATTCTTATGTTGCTCTTATCTATTGAAATGCAAAGAACTATAATAATGGCATAAACATTAACAAAGTGGGACTTCTACCTAATCATGAAAAACAATTCTCACCTTAACTCTACCTTGGTCACACTGTGCTTCACCAAGTTGAAGACGATGTGTGGTGTTAGCACTGAGAGTCACCCTCAAACTGCTAGAGGATCATCCCAGTACCCATTAAAATGTAAAAGATAATTTGGTTTTGAATAGGTGGATCAACAAGATGGAGAAAGAAAGGGAGAGGGCAGAAAACTAGAGATCAGTAAGCTACACCAATGGGAAATGGATTCATAAAAAATCTTCTCATTGAAGGCACTAAAGCTGCTCAACATAAAACACGATTATATGCTGATAGATGGAAGAATGAAGAAGGAAAACATAAGATAGAATGTTCACTAAACAAAGATCCTCTCAGTTTAATAAATCAACAAATACTTGAATAAAACAATGACTGTTGGGAAAAAATACAACAGATCCTCTGCTGCTTAGGGATCCATAAATCATTAGCATCCTTTGATCCTCAAATCTGAAATATATTCAAATAAGAAGATATATAAAACAAAATAATTACAATCTGAAATCACATCTCACATGAGTCTCCAATGGCAATAATGATTACAATCATAAAATTCCCTCTGGGTTACAAATGAACACACACAGGGAAATTTCTTTCTCCTACTCTCTCTAGCCTCTCTTGGCTCATGAATCCAACCCCTCCCCAAGAGCTCCCTCCTTAATTAAATATAAAAAGCATCAAAATATCCTCAGGAGGTCGAAGAAGTATTATCAGAAGAAGTCTCATCAGTACGTCCTCATATTGGTCATACGGCTCAAAATCAACTAGAAAGGAATCCAAATGATTTTCATTCATAGTCAAGTCCTCTCCTGAAAAGGTGGGAAGCCACTCTTTGAAACCATTTGGGTCTTATGAGATGATCTGATAATCTTTGTCATATCCAAAGGCTTGTGTGCATCTTTGACCCACTAATTTTGGAGAGTTCTTGTTGAACAATGCATGGACGAAGGTGAAGGACTTGGAGAAGAAGGAGAGGGTGAGGGATTAGGAAGTTTGGGTACGGTTTTAGGACGTTTAGGTGGAGGTGGGGGGCTAGGGTAGTCCATCCACTGGGTATGTATCATGATGGGTTCCGAGACGTTGGAATTGTGAAATGAGCTTTATGAGTAGCTTACCAAGAAAGGAAATGGAAATTCCCTCAAATGGAGTCTCCAATAATTCTAGGGGTAAAGGATTTGGAATCAAAGATTGACAAAGTGTCATTAGGGCATGAAAGAGTATTCAAAATCCTCTC
Source organism: Picea engelmannii (assembly GCA_009831015.1). Classification (NCBI taxonomy): domain Eukaryota; kingdom Viridiplantae; phylum Streptophyta; class Pinopsida; order Pinales; family Pinaceae; genus Picea; species Picea engelmannii. The sequence continues at coordinate 679,546 of ML777710.1, forward strand.
TGTTAATGATGCCAAAATGTTATCGCACATATTGTAAGTTGGGAAAATCCTGACCCAATCCACAAGAGTGAGACAACTATGGGAGTAGATACCCATTGTCACCTTAGATATATACTCCCCTAACTTTAGTGATGATAAGTCACCAAAAGGGGGGAATCTTGGTGACCCTAGGGAGATTGAGATGAAAAATGGTAGAATGACCAATGAAATCCCTGTAGGCCAACTTTGGAAGTGGAGAAAATTTTGGAAAAGAGTCTTTTTGATGAAGGGAGGTCGCCAAAGTGTTGTGTATCTACAAGACAACGTTAAACTTGCTCGAGAAAAGACAATTGATCGATATGCAAGATAAATAATTAAGGGGCGAGAAAGGAAAGCTTGTTGTCCTAAATTGCAGCAGTGTATCATATTTATATCAAAAAAGTAAATTAGAAAATGGCTGCAAAATATGTTTCCAAAATTCATGTAAAAGATATTAGAAACTAAGGTAGCAATCTCTAGTTTAATTTCCACTGAATAACGCAATAATTTAGTGGAAATTAGGGTTGTTTGTTAGGTGTTAACAGTGAATTATTGTAGCAGCCAAGTGGTTGTATCAAACATTAGCTAGAAGAAAAAAATCAAACTACAGAAATCAAAAAGTAAACCGTCCAAAAGATAGCCAATGAGGAGTAGAACAATAATCTAGGTTCACAAGTAAATTTTAGTGGTGGAAAAGTGAGTAAGGAGACAATTTTAAGAGTGTTATGTTGTAGCCCTAATGTATATAGCATTAATTTTATTACAAAAGAATAATTACTTGGCCAAACTAGATACCCTTAGGGCACAAACAAGCTTATGACACTAAGAAAATAATCCAACTTGAACAAATACAATATCTCTCAATTTCATGTATACCAATGCAATGGTTTTATTTCTCCAATGCAAATTAATATTAGTTCCTTGTCAATGGGTTATGGAGTCTTATTGTGTAAGGTTAGATCTATTACTTCTCTAGGGGTGTAATCCATTTTACTCCCTAGATCAAGTAAATCTAACAAGGTAAATCTACGAGGGTGTAATCACTTTGATTCCTCCTAGCAACCTTTTGCAATAGCTTATACAATTAAAATTATGTTGAATCTTTGTGGAGATTGTATGCCCTTATACTCCTCCAAGGGTCTAGGAAAGAATAAACATGAAACAAGAAAGAAATACCAACAAAATACATAAATTCCTTACCAACTCCAAGAAATAACAAGATAAACCATTATCTACCAAGAACATTCCATCACCATAGCAAGAGACAAGCATCCAAGAGATAGTGCACAACTTTAGCTCCAAAGACAAGTGTTTAAGCATCCAAAAATTGCACAAGAGAGAGAGATGTGATTTTCCCAAGTGGGGTGAAAATTTCAACCACAAAGTATGTAATTCTCAAGTGAGATGATATATAAAATGAAATGAAATGACCTTTGTTTATACAAGGTCATCCAAACAAAGTTTGTTTACTTATCTGTAGGGTTAAAAAAAATTAGGTAGGTTAACCTCCTCTAATTTCCCCTTTACAAATCAAAAATTATAATTATAATTAAAATAAGCCCTACATGATGACATCATACCCTTTAGGGCTGACGTTTTGGAATTTTGACCAAGTCGTTGAGTTGTTGAGGGAGACTTTGGGCCTCCAAAGGCCATGTGCCACCTTTCCAAGAACTCTATATCATCAACCATGCCAAGTCATCATAAAATCATTTCCACCATAACCTATTCAACCTTTGAAGTCAAACATTGGACAATAGGGGGATAGCTCTGCTTATTCCAGGTGTCATCTCATGCCTCCAAAGGAAACCTTCCTCATCCAATTGTCCAAGGAGAGGGGGTGAAACATCCATCATGTGGGCTCCATGCCCCAAGTGAAGGTCCAAGTGACCTTGTTCCTCCATGGAAAATCTTTCCAGTTGTCAAGGACCTACAAAGACAAGCAAATTTTCCCTCCAAGGGCTCGCAAGTCACAAGCATCATTTCAAGTAAGCCACATATAATACAAGAAACACTTGAAAATGTTCATCAAATCCCCCATTTAAAAATAAAAAAATTCTCAAAGACCTTATGCAACTTGCCAAATTTAGGTATGGGAGGGTTGTCATGGTGACCTATTGGGTGAATCATTCCCCAAGTTAAGGAGTGTTTCCCAAGTGGACCCTCTCTATGTCAAGTGAAGAGTATGAGGTGGATATGGGAAATATTTTTTATCACAAGGTTTCTCGACATATAAGGGTTCATATTGTCTCATTTATGGGTTCCTTTGTAGAGGGTGTGTTTCCCTTCGTCCACGATGAATGATTTTTCCAAGCCCTTTTTTCCATTAAATTTTTTAGAGTGTTCCCAAGTTGAAGCTAAAGTGGGACTTCTACCTAAGCATGAAAAACATTTCCCATCTTAACTCTACCTTAGTCACACTGTGCTTCCTCAAGTTGAAGACGATGTGTGGTGTTAGCACTGAGAATCACCCTCATACTGCTAGACGATAACCCCAATACCCATCAAAATGTAAAATATAATTTTGGTTTTGAAAAGGTGGATCAACAAGATGGAGAAAGAAAGGGAGAGGGCAACAAACTGGAGATCAGTAGGCTACACCAATGGGAAATGGAGTCATAAACATTCTACTCATTGAAGACACTAAAGTTGCAAAACATAAAACATGATTATATACTGATAGATGGAAGAATGAAGAAGGAAAACATAAGATAGAATGTTCACTAAACAAATATCCTCTCGGTTTAATAAATCAACAAATACTTGAATAAAACAATGACTAATGGGAAAAAATACAATAGATCCTCTGTTGCTTAGGGATCCATAAATCATTGGCAGCCTTTGATCCTCAAATCTGAAATATATTCAAATAAGAAGATATATAAAACAAAATAATTACAATCTGAAATCACATCTCTCATGAGTCTCCAATGGCAGTAATGATTACATACATAAAATGCCCTCGGGGTTACAAATGAACTCGCACATGGAAATTGTCTACTCATACTCTCTCTAGCCTCTCTTGGCTCATGAATCCAACCCCTCTCCAAGAGCTCCCTTATTAATTAAATAGAAAAAGCATCAAAATATCCTCAGGAGGTCGAATACCATCTCTTTCATTGGATTCTATTCCTTGGAGATAGGTGGCAACAGTCAGAAGAGACAAAAATCCAACAAACTGCTAATTTTCAGGAAACTATTGGAAGTCTTTAATGAATTGTTTCCAACTCACTGCATGAGGTCTTAATGGAGCTAAAACTTAGTTGTAGGTTTCCCTTGACATCTAACTGATCCATGAGAAGTCATTCGAACCCTCCTTGACAACTGTAAACCTCCCAACAAGGTGTATATCCAATCAGCTATGCAAAATAGAGAATTTGCAACACATTTCACAACGCACTGGTGTTTTAATTTTTTTCTCTCAAATTACAAACTGGGTTAGGCTAAAATTTGGTCAGGAATTCAACAGGGATATCATCTTCCTCCATAAAAAAATTCATAGAAACCCAATTTGTCGTTTTTGTTTTATGATCAAATTTGTAACAATATCCACTACAGGAAATTTTGTAGCGCATTTTGTAGTGCCCTCCTATAAAACTGCTCTGCAGATTCTGCAACGCCTTTTCTGTGTCTGTATAGGTGATTCCCTAGAGCCTTTGTTAATGCAACTACATAACATTCTGTGTAGACTATTCCATAGTGCTAGGCGCTACATAATCTTTGTGTTTTTCTGTGTTATGCAATGAATCCTCAAAAATAGAAAAAGTCTTAGTAGATGGACTATGAGCCTGTAAATGCCTCCAGTAGGTGAAAATATAATATTTCTCTGAACACTTCAAAATGAAAGGATGGTCACCTTCAAAATTTAGATCCTTTCAGCCACTTCATCATCATTTGCAAGTTCATCACCATTTTAATAAGCAAGGCTCTTAAATTTTTCAATGTAGACATAATTTAGATTTGAAATAACCATTGAAACTGTAAAGGGAAAGAGATGATGCAGGTTATATGATTAGAGGATAACAATGATGAGTTTAATGTATAGTTTCACAATGCCAAACAGGGGATTTTCTACATAATATGTAGCATAAACAACAAGGGTCAAGAAAGAGATAGGCGCAATGGCTTTGGCATCAATATTGGCTCAATTGTAGTAAAAGAAGTTGAAAATACTACAACTAGCCGAGAATTGGTGATAGCAAAGGTAAAAGGGTTAGGTTGGTAATGTGGATCCTCAATTCGTAGTGCCTAGGAGGGGAAACACAAGAACAACCTTAATCTGATCTTCAACATAGCTCTAAAAACTCAAGGCGTTTATGGACACCATGGCTTAACAATAGATATGCTTCATATTGTATAGAACCACCTGAAACAACTCTAACCTCCAATTCCCCTCTGCCATCCAATCTGCAACAGATTCTGGAATGCCTATCTAAACTTAGGAGTTCTTGCGGTGCCAAACTAGGAGCAAATTTGAAATATTTGAGAAAACAGTTAGACAACCTTAAATGAATAAATCCCAAATTATTTCCTTTAAATCATGGATGCTGAAAACAATGAGATCGACTGACACAAGCCTCATAGGTGAAATAATGGAAGAGGTGACATGAGGGTGATGGTGGCATAAGGGTGATGGTGATGGAATATAATATTGTGATGGGATGAAGACATAAACCAAAGATATGAGCCAACATCAACCTTAACTTATTTGTGCTAATACCTAAGAACACCATAAGGAGGAGATCAAAAGTAAAACTTAAATAAGACTAAGGATAAAAAATAAAAAATGTAAGGATGAATGACCCATAACAACTACATGTGACCCTTAACAAATACATGTGATAACATTGGCTCCATATGGGATGGCATGATCCCTGCTAGCTACCAAGAACAAGCAACTTCAGTGTCTTATCCTAGGGCTATAGGGTCATTATTCAAATACTAAAATCAAACTAAAAATTGAAAATCTTGCACATGAGCTTATTTATATACAAGACCCTACTCTAACTAACTTTTACAATGCTCAGGTGAAAAAAAACTCCCACCATAGCCACTCAAATTGTTTGGTAACATAATTCTTCTCTTCACTGCAAATGATCCATAAAAGGTAAGGGAAGTATGACAACATAATGAAAACATGTTTTGGAACACTGATAATACCTCCAAATGATGATAAGATGATTAAATTTGCTCCAATGCTTTTTGAAATTTCAACTCCATATATAACCCCACAGGGTCATAAAATTTATAATAAGGCATGCTAAACTGGTAAAATGTTACCTCCTTTATTTCATCATTTCTCACATGTTGTTTGATGTTCTCAGCATGTACATGTGGATAAAGGATTAATGCAGGCTTGTTAATCCCAAGTGATATCTGCTCATTTATAAGTGTTGAACACGGGATAAGTTGCACATTTAGCTCTTCCTTTTCTCCTCCATGTCTCTCCCAAGGATCAGATTCATAATTATCATATATAGGAACCATGCTATGAGGTTCCAAAGAAGCTATGAAAACATTTTGCTCATCATCATCTTCGCTAGGATATTCAACAAAAATTGGTTGTTCTTGGTAAGTATTTGAAACAACTTCTTCATCATAAGCAGGGCTGCTAAAGAAATTTGTTTCAAGAACATAAATATCCTATGCATTTTCTTCATAAGAGCAGCAAACAAAATTTGCCTTCAATTCTGAAAAGCTAGGAAAAAACAAAGAGGAATATTCCCTAGTTTTTTTAACTAACTTATCATTTATCTCATCTTCATAATCAAGATAAATATATACTGTAATTTTATGATCAAAACTATCATTTGAATCCTCATCCAGTACATAAGAACAAGAAGAAGAAAGTGATGATCCTTCACTAATTTCCTTGACTAGGTTGTCTTCTTCAACTCCACAGTCAACAGAGAAACTTAATGCAGCTTGAACACTTTTCTCATATTCCTCACAACAATCATGAAAAAGAAACTCAGAGGAGTAATACCTTTTACAATGAAAATTTAAAGAAACATGGAATTCTCTGAGTGAAGAAATGCTAGAAGGTTCAAGAGACTGATACCAAATACAAACATCTCCTTGAAGAGAGTACATAAGAAACTTTATACGTATGTCTTCATGTTGGATGTCAAGATACTGCATCAAGGAATGAAATTATAGAACATGTTCAATAGGACTATCATTCTCACCTTCATAAAATATTGGTAGCATATCTTTCCATTCATCAATTTGAGGCACAGGATGTGGATAACTAGCTATGGCTGAGAAATTGAGTGGGGAAACCCTCCTGGCCAGGATAGCCTCCATAGCCATTTAATTTGTCTCATTCCAATGGAGTCATCAACAGATTTTGAAAAATGGATTTGCCATGGTGAATGTGCAGTATTGAAGGTGTACAACTTCAATCACCATCTAAAGCTGGAGCTGTGCAATGTCGTTCTTCCTAGGGAGATTTTCAATCTACTCAAATCCGTCCCCGACAATGGCACCAAAAATGTTAGCACTGAGAGTTATCCTCAGACTACTAGAGGATAAGACCAGTACCCATCAAAATGTAAAATATAGGTTTGTTTTTGAATAGGTGGATCAACAAGATGGAGAAAGAAAGGGAGAGGGAAACAAATTGCAGATCAGTAGGCTACACCAATGGGCAATGGAGTCATAAACATTATACTCATTGAAGGCACTAAAGCTACTCAACAGAAAAAACAATTATATGTTGATAGATGGAAGAATGAAGAAGGAAAACATAATATAGAATGTTCACTAAACAAAGATCCTCTCAGTTTAATAAATAAACAAATACCTTAATAAAACAATGATTGATGGGAAAAAATACAACAGATCCTCTACTTCTTAGGGATCCATAAATCATTGGCAGTCTTTGATCCTCAAATCTATAATATATTCAAATAGGAAGACATATAAAACAAAATGATTACAATTTGAAATCACATCTCTCATGAGTCTCCAATGGCATTAATGATTACAATCATAAAATGCCCTCAAGCTTACAAATGGACACACATAGGGAAAATGCCTTCTCCTACTCTCTCTATCCTCTCTTGGCTCATGAATCCAACCCCTCTCCAAGATCTCCCTCCTTCATTAAATAGAAAAAGAATCAAAATATCCTTAGGAGTTCGAATCTCATATCTTTCATTGGATTCTAGGCCTTGGAGATAGGTGGCAACAGTCAGAAGAGACAAAAATCCAACAAACTGCTAAATTTTAGGAAATTGTTGGAAGTCTTTAATGAATTGTTTTCAACTCACTGCATGAGGTCTTAATGGAGCTAAAACTTAGGCTCAGGTGTCCCTTGACATATAACTGATCCATGAGAAGTCATTTCAACCCTCCTTGATAGCTAGAAACCTCCCAATACGGCGAATATCCAATCAGCTATGCAAAACAAAGAATTTGCAACACATTTCTCAACGCACTAGTGTTTTAATTATTTCTCTCAAATTACAAATTGGTTCAGGCTAAAATTTGGTTAGCAAGTCACCAGGGATATCATCTCCCTCCGTAAAAAAATTCAGAGAAAACCACTTCGTCGTTTTGGTTTTATGATCAAATTGTAACAATAACCACTACATAAAATTACGTAGTGCATTATGTAGAGCCCTCCTATAAAACTGCTCTACAGATTCCATAACACCTTTTCTGTGTCTGTCTAGGTGATTTCGTAGCGCCTTTTCTGTGTCTATCTAGGTGATTTAGTAGTGCCTTTGGTAGTGCAACTGCATAACAATGTGTAGACGATTCCGTAGTGCCAGCCGCTACGAAATATCTGTGTTTTTATGTGTTATGCAATGAATCCTAAAAAAAAAAAAAAGTCTTAGTAGATGGACTATGAGCCTATAAATGCCTCCAGTAGGTGAAAATATAATATTTCCCTGAACACTTCAAAATGCAAGGATGATCACCTTCAAAATTTAAATCCTTTTAGCCACTTCATCATCATTTGCAAAGTCATCACCATTTTAATAAGCAAGGCTCTTAAAATTTTCAATGTAGACAGACTTTAGATTTGAAATAACCATTGAAACTATAAAAGGAAAGAGTTGATGTAGGTTATATGATCATAGGATAATAATGTTGAGTTTAATGTATAGGTTCACAGCGCCAAACATGGGATTTGCAACATAATTCATAGCAGATTTTGTAGCATAAACAACAAGGGTCAAGAAAGAGATAGGTGCAATGACTTTTGTTGGAAGATTGGTTATTGTCATTGATGCCAACCCTAGTCATGGGTTTTGGACCGCAAGATTGATAAAGGTATTTGGACATGAAAGAAAATGTGCATGCATATACAACACCCATGAATGGATAGTATACATCATGTTGTTTCCGGTGGTATGTGGCACATCATGTGGATCCTCATGGTTGAAAAGAAATGATTTTTTGAAGATGACAAAGTGAATTGAAGAAGGAAGTACATGTAGGCCCTGAAAATAATTAAAGAAAAGAATTACAAAATAAGAAAGTGTCAGGTCAGCCCTAATGTTAAAAGGAAGCGACATAAATGGTATAAATAAACATTATTATAAATTCATTTGATACAAGTCGAATTTCAGAGGTAATAAGAAGATAAGAAGGCCGAATTTCAAGGGAGGATGAAGTCTTTTGGTGATTTGTTCTAAGGTATGTTATTTTCAGGTCATCTTACCATTTTTACTATAACTTTTTTTCTAGAACGATTCAGATGGTAAAATTGCTATGGTATTGAGAAGACATGTCAAGGTACCT
>ML777710.1:695101-730656 GCA_009831015.1 Picea engelmannii
TAGCTACCTTTGGAAGTCATTACTTCCCTTGAACAATAAACTATTGATTATTTCTCATATATTGTGCATGGTGTATTATGGTGTATTGGTGTAGCTCTTATACTATTGTTCATTTCTCATTGGATATAGTTGAATGGTTTAAGAATAAGTTGGAAAAGGTTTTAAATTGTACTTGATATTGATTCACCCCCCTCTCAGTATCAACAACTTTGACATCAATATTGGTGCAATTGTGGTAAAAGAAGATGAAAATACTACAAATAGCCGAGAATTGGTGATAGCAAAGGTAAAAGGGGTAGGTTGGTAATGTGAATCCTCAATTCGCAGTGCCCATGAGGGGAAACACAAGAACAACCTTAATCTGATCTTCAACGGAGCTCTAAAAACTCAAGGCATTTCTGGACATCATGGATTAACAATAGATATGCTTCATATTGTATAGAACCACCTGCAACATCTCTAACCTCCAATTCCGCTATGCAAGCCAATTTGCAACAGATTTCGCAACATATGTTTGAACTTAGGAGTTTCTGCAGCACCAAACTAGGAGCAAATTTGAAATCTTTGAGAAAACAATTAGAAATCCTTAAATGACTAAATCCCAAATTATTTCCTTTAAATCATGGATGTTGAAAACAATGAGATCGACTGGCACAAGCCTCATAGGTGCAATAATGGAAGAGGTGACATGAGGGTGATGGTGGCATAAGGGTGATGGTGATGGCATACAATCTTGTGATGGGATGAAGACATAAACCAAAGATATGAGCCAACATCAACCTTAACTTATTTGTGCTAAGACCTAAGAACACCATAAGGAGGAGATCAAAAGTAAAACTTAAACAAGACTAAGGATAAAAAATAAAAAATATAAGGATGAATGACCCATAACAACTACATGTGACCCTTAACAACTACATGTGATAACATGTGGGACTTCTACCTAAGCATGGAAAACATTTCCCACACACACTCTACCTTGGTTGGCATGTTTAATTAGTTATTTATTTTACGAGTCCCATCAATTTTTTGTGAGAAACATTTCATTGTTCTCATGATCCCTATGTGAGCATCTGCAAGGTTTATGATTGGATTTTATCTTTTTCCATCTACAAGCCTCTGGGGCTTCAACCCCTTCTTCCCATGAAATGAGGTACAATCCCTTCTTGGGTCAATGTGGCCCAATAACCCAAAAGATGAGGAAACGAAGGGAAATAAACATGGAAAGTGGAAATTATGTGAAGGAGAGGTACAATGACTCATTAAGGAGACCCCCTAGCAGCAACCCTTTCCCCGATTATGACCACTTGCTAGGACATAATGTCAACCACCAAGGTGAAATGGGGCAAAGAGAATAATTTCCAAGAAAAAATTTTCAAAATCAAAGAAGAAACCTTTGCAACATATTCAAATGCTTCATTTATTAAAATGACACTTACCACAATGTTGGACTCGTTACCTCATGGAGTGTTGAGGCCAAGAGAATAGAGAGTCTCAAACATTAACATATTCAACCTCTCACGGGGCCTTGCGAGAAGAGATGGGAATGTTACCCTAGGCTTAAAGCCCCGAACAGGAAAGCGCATTGAAATCTAGGCCAATTTTCTCCTAACCTACAGTCCAAGCATAGATTCATTTTCCTTGTAATTTTTCTTTTAGCAATATTTAGTTTTTATTTGATTTGTGATATTTTATGTTATTTACAATTTAATTACTCTATACACTTGAAGTAACAAAACTAAATCCAATAAAAGAAATGCAAATAAATAAAAAATAGAAAGGTAATACTTTTGTTTTTATTTTAGTAAAAAAAATAACTAAAGCAAGGCTAACTAAAAGCTGGAAAAAATAAAAATAAAAACAAATGAATTAATTTAAAAATAAAAATAAAAATTATTAAATAAAATGTTTGTTTGAAGGCTTAACTATATAATATTTTTTTGTTTCTTTTTAGAAGCATGTGATAAGTAACAAGACAAAAAATAAATAGAAGATAAAGAAAAGAGGTTTATTAACAGATTAGTGATGAAAGTTATATACATATAACATCGTCATACATTGTTTATTTTCCCCTTTTAAGTTAGTATGTAAAAACAACAAGATTAAAATAATAAAATAAATAAAAGTTTATGTACATTAATGAGCTAGTAAATAAAATTTTACGAACATGAGTGTCTACAAAATAAATTTGTTTAATTTGTCTTTTAAAGATTTTATCTAACTTTTTTTTTTATTCGTAAATCAAAGTGTTAAATAAATAAAGATGAGGAAAAATGAGGATTTTAAAGAAATATCAGGAGATAGTGTCGAGCGAGAAAGAAATGATTTTCATTAAAAGACTTCTCATACAAATTCATAATCTTCAAAATCTGCAAGTCTATGCGTAGACTAGGGCCATGTATATGGTATTTATCCCCCCTAGACACAATGTACAATAGAAAGACCAAGCATGAAAAAGAAAAATAAAGCTAAGCCAAGAAGGAATGGAGCCATGGTGGCTAATCGCAAGGAGAGAACCTGCATAGTAAAACTGAATAGCGGTGAATCAAATCGAGCCTTATTACAACAAACTAAACAAGTAAATATTTACATAATGAAGGCCAACAAACTCATCCTCGATTATCCTCTTCGCTGCTTCGCAAGACCCCCTACTATTGACGATTTCATCAATCTCTTTTGAATATGTAAGAAAATAATGAAATGCACGGTCCTCACAACACTCCTAGCATACTATTCTAAAATTTCTGCCAAAAGTTCTCTCTCAAAAATTTATTTCTCTAATAATCTCTCCTTCAGAAAAATTTTGTACTCCTAAGAATTGTATCTCCTCTATGTTGGTTGTGCGTTGTTTCTTTTGTAGCATCAGATGGACAGTTGGAGTGGTTTGAATAGTTAGGTTTTTCCTTTTAAAACTTAACTAATTGAAGGTACGGGCCAAAACCGCCTCTGCTCTTTTCCATACAATCATAAATATTTAAAAAAAAAAATTACTTATCCTTTATCCATGCGTAAGTTTGTAGCTTTGTTACTTTCTCTGTGAGAATTTCCTATCTACATAAATCCTTTTCTAGAAGTGAGGTAAACTCCTTGCCTCTCAATTTCCTTAAACAAGTGATTTCCATATCGTTGAGCTTCTGGATCCATCCATTCACCTCTTGTTGAAAATACCTTCAAAATAAAACATCTTCTCGCATGTTGCACTTTACATTGTGAGCATCAATTAATTTTTCTGTTTCAACATTGGCTTCCCAAACATCCTTTGATGTGGCCACCATTCTTGGAAGCAAACAAGACTGCACTAGATAAGATTATTCTGCTTCCAATTCATCTAGAGGCACAACAACATTTGAGTAAGAAACCTCGTCAAGGGGTACCACTGCCACATAATCATGTATCTTCATTGATTTGGTAACAATATAATCAACTAGATTCAATATTTTTGATGCAGTAAGATTGATGCGGATTTTGGTTTCAGGAAATATTTTACGTTGTCCTTTGAAAAAATAAAGAAGAGCTCTGGCAGCCATGAACGCTAAAGCAGTTGCTAGTGCAGATGTTACTTCCCACTTCTGCGTCTTCTTGGTATTCATCTTCACTTGTCACAACGATCATCTCGAGATATAACACGCTCTGCAACTTCCATGTCATCAAATTTAGCGGGGTGCAAATACAACAACTAACATCTTAGTTGTTTCCAAGGCATAAGATATATCATGACCATTCACAACCACGTCAATCTATCCACTTATCTGCAAGGCTACTTCCTTCTTTTCGTTCAAATTTTGGGTTGTCTTTGATGACAACCTTCTTCGGCTTCTTTCATCACTGCTATATCGGGATAAATTTACGCTTTCGCTTCCATGGAAGTGAAAAATCTCTTGGTTGTGGAGCTTGATCATCTTCCTGATTCATAGGTCCTTGATTTTAGCCATGTTTATACCCCATGAAGACTTTACACCCAGAAGAATGTACACTCTTCCACACAGGGGAGTGCAGAGGGGGGTTACCCCCTCTGCCTTGTAAAAGTGTATTTTTATTTCATTGTAAATCTAGACCGTTCATTATAAGGTCGCAAATATAACGGTAGAAGTTATGTTAGGGTTTTTTTTCCCTATAAGGAAACTCTCTCTTATGACGGAAATGTATTTCGGCTAGGGATGATAGCGAATATTGTATTCTGAGATAGGAGACTGAGAGAGAAAGAAGAGGAATTTACAACGGTTTTGTTGTAGGTTGTATCCCTTCGATTGTTGGATAATAATAAAGGAAGGACCTGGCAATTTCTTTGGTGGACATAGCCCACATTGGGTGAACCACATATATTTGTGTCTCTATTGGATTGTGTATCTTTTATATTTTATTTCCACATTTTTTTTGTTTTATTTCTCCGTGATCCTGATTTTCTAACAACTGGTATCAAAGTGAAAGGAAACTCGCAGAAAAAGAGGGCTCTTGGTTCGAGTGGGAGCAATGTCGGAAGATGGAAAGTTTAGGGTCAAGAAATTTAATGGCCAAAACTACCAGTTATGGAAGATGCAGATGGAAGATTATTTATATCAGAAGGATCTATTCCTACCATTGGGCAGAATAGAAAAGAAGCCGACGGCTATGAAGGACAAAAAATGGGAGATTCTTGACAGAAAGGCTCTAGGAACGATACAAATGAGCCTGGCAGCGTCGCTGGCTTTCAATATTTCAAAAGAAAAGACAATGAAGTGTTTGATGGACGCATTGCCTAAATTGTATGAAAAACCCTCTGCGTCCAATAAGGTATTTCTAATGAAGAGATTATTTAATATTAAGATGTCAGAAGGTGGGTCTGTTGCAGATCATTTAAATGAATTTAATACGGTTAATAATCAACTAAGTTATGTAAAAGTGAACTTTGATGATGAGGTCAGGGCTCTTCTAATCTTTTTCTCATTACCAGAAAGATGGAACGGCTTGGTCGGCTGTAAGTAACTATGTCTCTGGTTCAGATACTTTAAAATTTGATGATGTTGTTGGTGTTATCCTTGGTGAGGAAATGCGGCGGAAAATCATGCGTGAGACATCAGGTAATGCGTTGAACATGGAGAACATGGGAAGACAAAAGGATAGAGGAAAGGGCTCAGGGAACCACGAAAATTATAGGAAGGGAAGATCTAAATCCATACTTGGAAAGATAGAGTGCTAGAATTGTGGGAAGAAAGAACATCTGAACAAAGACTGCAGAGCTCCAAAGAAACAAAGAGATGGACAACAAGAGATAAATCAGGAAGCAAATGTAACAGGTGATGTGTTACAAGATGCTTTGATTCTTTCTGTAGATAATATTTTTGAGTCTTGGGTGGTAGATTCAGAGGCTTCATTTCATGCCACACCCCATAGGAAACATTTTCTAGATTATGTTCAAGGTGATTTTGGACAGGTTCATTTGGGTTATGATGCACCATGAAAAATTGTTGGAATGGGAAAGGTGAAAATAAATCAAAGCAATGGAAACCAATGGTTGTTGAAAGAGGTAAGACATGTTCCAGATCTAAGGGAAAATCTAATTTCAATAGGATAGTTGGCAAGTGAAGGTTGTATATCCATATTTACAGATAAGACGTGGAAGGTCATCAAAGTATCATTGGTGATAGCAAAAGGAGATAAGGTAGGTACGTTGTATTTATGTACTAGTAATACTGACTCTTCTATATCTTTAGCTTCTACAGGAGTGGATACAACATTGTGGCATCATCGGCTTGGACACATGAGTGAGAAGGGGATGCAGATACTTCACAAAAGAAATTTGTTGCCATATCTTAAACAAATTGATTTGGACTTCTGTGAGCATTGTGTTTATGGAAAACAAAAGAGAGTCAGATTTCTCAGAGTCAAAAAAGAAAAGAAGAGTGAAAAGTTAGAGCTTGTGCATAAATATGTATGGGGACCAACTCAGGTATCATCTCTTGGTGGATCTCATTATTATGTTACTTTTATTGATGATTCAACTAGAAAAACTTGGGTTTATTGTATTCGACAAAAATATGATGTTTTTGATACTTTTAAGAAATGAAAAGCTTTGGTTGAGAATGAGACAGAAAAAAAAGTTCATGTGTCTCAGATCAGATAATGGATGTGAATATTGCAGCAAGGAGTTTTATGATTACTGTTCATACCATGGGATTCGTAGAGAGAAGACAGTTATAAGAACACCAAAATAAAATGGTGTGTTAGAAAGGATGAACAGGACAATCATGGAGTGTGCAAGGAGTATGAGATTGCATGTTGGTTTTCCCATATAGTTTTGGGCAGATGCTATAGATATTGTTGTTTACTTAATAAACATAGGACCTTCAAACTCTTTGGATGGTATAATTCCATAGGAGGCATGGACAAACAAAAAGGTAAACTATTCTCTTTTGAAGACTTTCGGTTGTGAAGCATTTGTCCATATTGATAAAGAAAATAGAGCAAAGCTTGAGGAAAAATCCAAGAAGTGTACCTTTATAGGATACAGTCTTAATGATTTTGGTTATCACTTATGGGATTATGAAAATAACAAAATCATTAGGAGTAGAGATGTCATATTCAATGACAAGGTCATGTACAAAGATCAGTTGCAGGGAAAGAAATAGGAAAAAGAAAAACCAGAATACACAGTGATTGATGAGATCGCTGGAAAAGAAATTCCAAAGGAACCAGAAAATCAAAATGCACAACAACAGGAGAAACAAGTACCTCAAACTCCTGCAAGTGTAGGTAGAAGATCTATCAGGTTAAGTATACCCCCTGAACGATACTCTCCTTTATTGTATTATTTATTGTTGACTGATTGTGGTGAATCAGAATGTTATGAAGAGGCAATGTAGGTAGACACCAAAAAGAAGTGGGAGCAAGGCATGAAGGAGAAAATGGATTCCTTGGTAAATAACCAGACTTAGGACGTGGTTCAGTTTTCTGCAGGAAAAAGAGCATTGCAGAATAAATGGGTTTACAAGTTGAAGGAAGAATATGGAGGAGAAAAGCGATATAAGGATAGACTTGTTATAAAGGGGTTTGCACAAAATAAAGGTATATATTTTGATGACATATTTTCTCATGTTGTTAAAATGACTTCAATTAGGACTATTTTGAGTCTCGCGACAGTAGAAGATTTGCATCTTGAACAATTAGATGTAATAACAACTTTTCTCCATGGGGATTTGGAGGAAGAGATTTATATGTAGCAGACACATGGGTATGAGGTCAAAGGAAAGGAGAATTTGATATGCAGTTTGAAGAATAGCTTGTATGGCCTAAATAAAGCTCCAAGGCAGTGGTATTTGAAGTTTGACAGGTTTATGACAGAACATGGTTATAGTAGATGTCATTATGACCATTGTGTTTATTATTAAAAGCTAGAAAATGGAAGCTATATTATCTTGCTATTGTATGTAGATGACATTCTTGTTGCATGGTCTAATATGCAGGATATAAATGTGCTCAAGAAGAAATTAGCTAATTCATTTGCAATGAATGATTTGGGGGCTGCGAAAAAAATCCTTGGTATGAGAATAACAAGAGATATGAAAAGTCGCAAATTGACATTCTCTTAGGGTGAGTACATAGAGAAGGTGTTGGAGAGGTTCAGAATGCAGAATACAAAACCAATTAGTACACCTTTGGCCATCCATTTCAAATTAAATAAATAAATGTGTCCCAAGACACATGAGGAGACAAAATACATGTCTAGGATCCCTTATTCATCAGCAATTGGTAGCTTGATGTATGTGATGGTTTGCACAAGACCATATATTGCACATGCAGTGGGAGTTGTGAGAAGGTATATCAACAATCCAGGTAAAGAACATTGGGAGGCAATAAAGTGGATTCTCATATATTTGAGAGGTATTGCTAATCATGCATTATGTTTTGGAGGTTCAGACATTGTTCTACAAGGATATGTTGATTCAGATATGGCAAGTGATAAATATAGCAGGAGGAGTACCACAGGGTATGTTTTTACTATAGGTGGAACAACATTAAGTTGGATTTCAAAACAAAAAAAAATTGTTGCACATTTCAACAACAGAGGCAGTGTATGTTGTTGCTACAGACGCTAGTAAAGAAATGATTTGGTTACAAAGGTTTATGGAGGAATTGGGAAATAAGCAAGAGAACAGCAGGTTGTACTGTGATAGTGAGAGTGCTATTCATCTTGAAAAGAACTCATCCTTCCATTCGAACACTAATCATATACAACTGAGGTACCATTTCATACAATCCGTCTTGAAAGATGGACATTTGAATTTGAAAAATATACACACTAGCCAGAATCCTACAGACATGTTAACAAAAGGAGTAACTAGGGAGAAAATGAGTTCTTGCTTAATTTCAGTTTGTCTTCAAGAATGAATATGAAGATGAGAAATTTTCCAGGTCCAAGAAAGTTCATAGTCCAGTATACACAACAGCGGTGGAGTTGTTGAGATCAGTCTCCAAGTGGGAGATTGTTGGTTTTGGAACCTGATCATCTTCTTGATTCAGAGGTCATTTCTTTCAGCCGTGTTTATACCCCATGAATACTTTACACACCAAAAGAATGTACACTCTTCCACGTGGGGGAGTGCAGAGGGGGGTTACCCCCTCTACGAGGTCTGAAGGAAAAATTGCCTTGTAAAAGTATATTGTAATTTCATTGTAAATATGGACCGTTCATTATAAGGTTGCAGATCTAACGGTAGAATTTATGTTAGGATTCTTTCCCTATAAGGAAACCCTCTCTTATGAGGGAAATGCATTGCATCTAGGGATGATAACGAATATTGTATTATGAGATAGGAGACTAAGAGAGAAAGAAGAAGAAGTTACAACGAGTTTGTTGTAGGTTGTATCCCTTTGATTGTTGGATAATAATAAAGGAGGGACCTGGAAATTTCTTTGGTGGATATATCCCACACTGGGTGAACCATGTATATCTGTGTCTCTATTAGATTGTGTATCTTCTATATTTTATTTCCGCATTTGTTTTATTTTATTGCTCCGCAATCCTGTTTTTCTAACAAAATCTGGCTCTATATACACACCAAAAACTTAGACTACAAGCACCAACAGATGGCATTGAGCACATATATACATGGAATTTCATTGCACAAAGCAAAAATTCATGGTAGGCATTCAACTGTACAGTTGTTGGTGAGTTAATATTGGAATCATAGAATATGGAATGACACTTTGGCTACATGAATTGACATAGTTTCACCGTCATATGATAGCCTGGGTTTTTCTTCCTCAAAACAGTTGTTGTTGAACTTGTATGAGTGCCACAATACCTTGTATAATCTGTTTGGATCTCCAGTGTATGGCAGTTGATCGGTAGACCACTCCACAACATAAAGCAGGAACCATCCTTAGTATCATAAATGTTTTCTGCCAAATTCCTCCCTTCGAGCTCCACGTCAAAATTAAGAGAGGTCTTCTGCTCATTTGTACAACAATTGAAATCTTCAAAACCTTTTTTCATAACTACAATAAAAGAAAATGCTTCCTTCTTTGATATAGATATGAAGAGAAAGTCAACGATCAACCTTAGTAATATGGACTTTGGTGAAACAGACTAAGAATGTCTAATCTCATTCTCATTTAGGATATTACAACATCAGTACTTGAGTATATCTCTAGAACAACCAGTCAAACATATATCCAAAGTCTCCTTTGCAATTGTCATTCTTGTGAATGCCTTGTAGAAATACCAGAAATTGTATTCTTTTCCTCAAAGAAGCATGCACCAATATCTCCTCCCAAACAAGATTGGCTCAATACCTTACTACTTGAAAGATCTCCATTGAGTCTATAATTTGTAAATGTTTTCTTTGGGAAATCAATTATATGTTTCTTTTCATTATTCCCAAGTAAAGGTAAAATCCTATTTCTATCAAGACGTCCAAAGAAAAATGAACAAAGCAAAGAGGAAAGAACATTTCCTTGTGTTATACCAACTTCCTTTATGTAAAAGTGAGGACCTATATGTAAGATGTTTCTCTTGACATGCTCAGTTATAAGGGCTAATAATGCCTCCTGCTTTATCCTTGTATGGAATTCCTTCATCCAAGTGAAATGTAACCTTATATCGACCAAAGATCATCGCCAATACTTTTCCATAATCATATAATAATCATGAATGATAAGATATCCCAAAGACAAATTCCTTGAATTTGTAGCAGCAACTCAACGTGAGCATGTGAGACTTTGCGCAAGCAAGAAAAATGCACCAATTATTTAACGAGAAAAAAGAGAAACTTTGCGCAAGTAGTATGACTGGAGAGGGAGCCTGGAAATGATTTGTCGGCTAAGTCCTTTTGAAACAAATTGTCGTCAACAATTGCCAACCAACAGATGCACGTCACTTACAGTGGCATGCAATATTTAAACAATAACTTATGACTCTTGGTTTTTTGCAGGGAAAGGGGAAGGGAAGGGTAATGGCAGGAATGAGGGTGACTCGATGTGGGACAAGGAAAGGATGATAGGGTTAGGTGGACCATGTTATACAACATGGTGAGACACGATGGAGGTCAAGGGATTCATGGATTGGGACTTCATGGAATAACTCATGGAAAGTGGTAAGTATGAGGGGGTTTGGTCCTCTTGTATAACCCGAAGGGACAAATATTTGAAACTTGACAAGATGATTATGAGGCTAGAAAACAGTCGTGGATGTGCGTTGAGGGAAAGACCCAAAACACTGAGCGTCCACAATGTGTATGCTGGAGGCATATCAAAATGAAGGGGAAGGAGAAAGGGAAAGAAGGAAGATGGGGATAGGACTGAGGGATGTGACGAGCGAGGATGTCCCGCATAGCAAGCGAATGGTAGACAAGCGAAGAATCATGACAAAGGAAGGCAACATAGTTCACCTACAAGTCTGTTGTCCACCAAAACACATTTGGTCAATCAGTTAAAAATATACAGATAACCTGCCTTTTAATATCACCAATCATTGCTCCATCACTTCTGGCCATGAGAAAGGTAAAAAACGAAAAGGAATCAAAATAAATAAAAGCGAGAAAATAAACTAATTAAAAGAGAAATCAACTCAAAATTAATCTATCCCTTCCCCCCAAAATTTATTATTATTATTATTATATATTTTTATTATTTTGTTTATTTATTTATAGAGGAAAGAAACCACTAGCTTGGACTCAAGTCAAATGGAATTTAGCGTAAAGGAATGCTTCATTTTCCTTGCATGCAAGTCTTATGAGTTTGACAAATTTATGCGTGGAGGAACAACCAAAATTCCAATCAACAGATGTGTATTGTGCAGAGAACTGACTAATCAATACCCAAAAGAAATTACCACCAACCTCCAAGACATGCCAACCAACAAATGCTTTTCCAGTAATGATGAAGGTATTGATTGAATTAGATTTAGGGTTTAGAGTTTGTACCTTCGAGGGATGATCCATGAATTTATCAAAAAAAATAGTATCATCTTTAGGGACCTTTCTATCAGGAATAGGGTCATCATGATGTAAAGAAGATTCATAACATGGATTAAAAAACGTTGGAATGCCCCTACAATAGTTATTATCATCAAAATAAATATTGCGCCTAGGAGGGACATGCTCGATAGTGCCAAGTTATTTATCCTCTTTTAATTGAAACAAAGGATTAGCGAGAATTTTATACAATTTAAGATCTTGGTTGAGATCATATATATCTTCAGAAGAGGATTCATCACATGCATCATTAAAGTCATGTTGTTCAACATCATTTGATCACTCATTAGCATCATCATCGAATACAAATGTATCATAAATTGGTTTGACATAATAAGCATTGATTTCTTCATTTGCATGATCAAAATTTCCATTGTATGCGTGCGGATAAGAATCTTGAGATGAAAGGTGATTTTGGGTATGAGGTTTAAGAAGGGTGTGAGAGGTGGATTGGTCATTAAGCATCATGATATAATCATGATCCTCTCCATATCCACACTCTTGACCATGAGAATTTGATTCATTATAATTAGGCCTTGAGAGAGAGGGTTCCCAAGATATATGCCCAACATGATTTAAAGATTGAGACTTGAGAAGGAACATGCAATCTTGTAAGCTCTTAATGACGGGGATTAAAGAAGACAACTCCTTGTGTGAATCATAAATGCCAAAGGATTAACATGTTCTACGGTTTTTCTCTTCGAAGTTGAGGCAAGTAGATAGGGCTAGCTCTAGGTTTTGAACATTCTTTTCTTCCAACCACCATCGGTAAAGAGGAGGTAGAATTTCGTAGTAATGCAATAGGGAATCCAATTTGGTAGGGAGAATAGAAGTAGGAATTAAATTGTACAAATTGATAAACTGAAGATTAAAAGTAAGAATGATCTCATTATCCTTCATGCATAATTTATTAAACCTATTAAGATGTTTGTGATGACTATCTAAATGCCCAAAGGTAGAGGTAAACTAGTAAGAAAGTTCAAACCAGGAAGATATGCATCCATCAGGAAGACTGGAAAATAAGGAGGCGACATCGCTTTGAAGTGAATTCATAAACAACTATCATTATTATTTACTCTGAGAGTGGCGCAAGCATTCTAAAACGCACGAAGGTGTTCAATAACTGTAACAGTTCCATCGCCATGAAAGGGAGGCAAATGATTCTTGAATTTGTTAGGTAAAGGGTTAACCGACTGAGCAAACTTAAAGGGAGTGGGCACAAACCAAGGGGAATTGTTTAGGTCTTCTTCAAACTCAAACATGTCATACTTGTGAATGAATTTCCCAGGGTCAGTAGCTAAAACCATAGGGTTACAACCACTAAACATACTTTCGATTGGTTGGGACATTGAAGTCTAGGAAAAGTAAAATTGAAAGAATTAAAGCAAAAACTAGGAACGAACCATTGAACAGTTCTCCCCAGTATGGTCGCCAAAAATATGTTGATTCCAAGAGACTAGAGAGTCTCAAACATTAACATATTCAACCTCTCGCGGGGCTAGGCGAGAAGATACGAGAATGTTATCCTATGCTTAAAGCCCCAGACAAGAAAGCACATTGAACTCTAGGAAAATTTTCTCCTAACCTACAGTCCAAGCATAGATTATTTTGCCTTATAATTTTTCTTTTAGCAATATTTAATTTTTATTTGATTTATGATCTTTTATGCTATTTACAATTTAATTACTCTATACACTATACACTTAAAGTAACAAAACTAAATCTAATAAAATAAATGAAAATAAATAAAATAAAAAATAGAAAGGTAATACTTTTGTTTTTATTTTAGTAAAAATAAAAACTAAATAAAGGCTAACTAAAAGCTGGAAAAAGAAAATAAAACAAATGAATTAATTTAAAAAAAAAAATTATTAAATAAAATGTTTGTTTGAAGGCTTAACTATATAATATTTTATTTTTCTTTTTATAAGCATGTGATAAGTAACAAGACAAAAAAAAACAAATATAAGCTAAAGCAAAAAGGTTTATTAACAAATTAGTGATGAAAGTTATATAGATATAATATAGTCATAAATTATTTATTTTCCCCTTTTAAGTTAGTATGTAAAAATAACAAGATTAAAATAATAAAATAAACAAATGTTTATGTACATTAGTTAGCTAGTAAATAAAATTTTGTAAACATGAGAGTCTACAAAATAAATTTGTTTAATTTGTCTTTTAAATATTTTATCTAATTTTTTTATTTATTTTGAAATCAGAGTGTTAAATAAATAAAGATGAGGAAAACTAAGGATTTTAAAGAAAGATAAGGAGATAGTGTCGAGTGAGAAAGAAATAATTTTTATTAAAAGACTTTTCATACAAATTCATAATCTTGAAAATTTGCAAGTCTCTGCGTAGACTAGGGCTAGATATATGGTCTTTAGCCCCCCTAGACACAATGTACAATAGAAAGACCAAGAATGAAAAAGAAAAATAAAGTTAAGCCAAGAAGAAATGGAGCAATAGTGACGAATCATAAGGAGAGAAACTGCATAGTAAAACTGATTAGTGGCGAATCAAATCGAGCCTTATTACAACAAACTAAACAAGTAAATCTTTACCTAATGAAGGCCAACAAACTCATCATCACTTATCCTCTTCATTGCTTCGCAAGATCCCCTGTTTTCGACGATTTCGTCAATCTCTACTGAAGATGTAAGAAAATAATGAAATGCACAGTCCTCACAACACTCCTAGTATACTACTCTGAAATTTCTGCCAAAATTTCTCTCTCAGAAATTTATTTCTCTAATAATATCTCCTTCAGAAAATTTATGTAATCCTAAGAATTATATCTCCTCTATGTTGGTTGTGAGTTGTTTCTTTTATAGCATCAAATGGATAGTTGGAGTGGTTTGAATAGTTAGGGTTTTCCCTTTAAAACTTAACTAATTGAAGGTACGGGCCCAACCTGCCTCTACTCTTTTCTGTTTAATCATCGATATTTAAAATTAATTTTTACTTATCCTTTATCCACACGTAAGTTTGTATATTTGTTACTTGCTCTGTCAGAAATTTCTGTCTACAGAACTCCTTTTCTAGAAGTGAGGTAAATTCCCCGCCTCTCAATTTCCTTAACCAAGCGATTGTCATAGCGTTGAGCATATGGATCTAGCCGTTCACCTCTTGTTGCAAATACCTTCAAAATAAAACATCTTCTCGCATGTTTCACTTTACATTGTGAGCATCAATTAATTTTGATGTTTCATCACTGGCTTCCCAAACATCCTTTGATGTGGCCACCATTCTTGGAAGAAAACAAGACTTCACTAGATAAGATTGTTCTGCTTCCAATTCAGCTAGAGGCACGACAAAATTTGAATAAGCAACCTCGTTAAGGGGTATCGCTGCCACATAATCATTTATCTTCATTGATTTGGAAACAATATAATCATATAGATTCAGTATTTCTGATGCAGTAAGATTGATGTGGATTTTGGTTTCAGGAAATATTTTACGTCGGCCTCTGAAGAAAGAAAGAAGGGATATGGAAGCCATGAACGATAAAGAAATTACTAGTGCAAATGATACTTCCCTCTTCTGTGTCTTCTTGGTCTTCATATTTGCCTGTCACAACGATCATCTCGAGATATAACACGCTCTGCAGCTTCCCTGTCATCAAATTTAGGGGGGTGAAAATAAAACAACTAACATCTCAGTTGTTTCCAAGGCACGAGAGATCTCATGACCATTCACAACCATGTCAATATCTCCACTTATCTGCAAGGATACTTCCTTATTTTCACTCGAAGTTTAGGCTGTCTTTGATGATAACCTTCTTCACCTTCTTTAATCATTGTTATATCGGGCTAAATTTATGATTTCGCTTCCATGGAAGTGAAAACTCTGGCTCTGTATACACACCAACTTGGACTACAAGCACCAACAGATGGCATTGAGCACATATATACATGGAATTTCATTGCACAAAGAAAAAATTCCTGGTAGGCATTCAACCGTACAATTGTTGGTGAGTTAATATTGGAATCATAGAATATGGGATGACACTTTGGCCACATGACTTGACACAATTTCACCATCATATGATAGCCTGATTTTTTCTGCCTCAAAACAATGATTGTTGAACTAATATGAGTGCCACATTACCTCGTATAATATGCTTGGATATCCAGTGTAAGGCAGTTGATCAATATACCACTCCACTGAATAAAGAAAGAACCATCCTTAGTCTCATAAATGTTTTCTTCCAAATTCCTCCCTTCAAGCTCCATGTCAAAATTAAGAGAGGTTTTATGCTCATTTGTATAACAATTAAAATCTTCAAAACCTTTTTGCATAATTGCAATAAAAGAAAATTCTTCCTTCTTTGATATAGATATGAAGAGCAATTCATCGATAAACCTTAGTAATATGGACTTTGGTGAAACAGACTGAGAATATCTAATCTCATTCTCATTTAGGCTATTACAACAACAGTACTAGAGTATATCTCTAGAACAACCAATCAAACCTATATCCAAAGTCTCCTTTGCAATTCTCATGCTTGTGAATGCCTTATAGAAATACCATAAATTGTATCCTTTTCCTCAAAGAAGCATGTACCAACATCTCCTCCCAAACAAGATTGGCTCAGTACCTTACTACTTGAAAGATCTCCATTGATTCTACAATTTGTAAATGTTTTCTCTAGGAAATCAATTATATGTTTCTTTTCATTATGTCCAAGTAAAGGTAAAATCCTATTTCTATCAAGATGTCAAAAGTAAGATGAACAAAGCAAAGAGGAAATAACACTTCTTTGTGTTATACCGACTTCCTATATGTAAAAGTGAGTACCTATACGTAAGATGTTTCTCTTGACATGTTCAGTTATAAGGGATAATAATTCATCTCGCTTTATCCTTGTATGGAATGCCTTCATCCAAGTGAATTGTAACTTGTCTATCGACCAACGATCATCGCCAATACTTTTCCATAATCATAAAATACTCCTGAATGATAATATATCCCAAAGACAACTTCCTTGAATGTGTAGCAGCAACTCAACAAGAGCATGTGATACTTTTCACAAGCAAGAACAATGCGCCAATTATTTAACGAGAAAAAAGGAAACTTTGTGCAAGTAGTATGACTGGAGAGGGAGCCTGGAAAAGCTTTGTCAGCTAAGTCTTGTTGACAAAAATCGTCGTCAACATGGAGCAATTCATGTTGTCCTTTGTGAGCCAATATGGTGTGGTAAATGGTGCAACCATCGATCTCATGTTGATGGGTGGTGTGATGTGGGGCTCTACCTGCTGGTCTATCTCTGGGTACTCCATGTCTGCATTCTGAGGGCTTCAAGACCTCATCTCCTTAGTTATCCATAGAAATGGGGGATAACAGATTGGATTGTTGAGAATGTCTTATTTTAGCTTGGTCGATAGAGCTCTTCTCGTCCTCGTGTTTTTGCATGAAATAAGTGGAAGAAGGAAACATATTTTCTCTTTAATGAAAAAGGTAGTTATTTATGTGTGCCATCACTACCACTGGGAGCATTAATTGATAATTGTTTAGGTTTCGTTGTCTTTCCTTTTGTGGAAAGGACATGTGGAAGCATGTTGTTGGCTAGAAAAATATTCCCCAGAGGATCTCAGGATAAATTTTCCTCTTTATTGACCCACATGGATTATTTGTAGAAATATGTATGTAGGCTATGCCACAATTTTTAGCACTAGATTAAAAAAATATTGTGGGCCATGCGCATACATTGAGTTGGTGAGAATAATTGATCCTATCCATTCATCTCTTTTTCCCATAGGAACCTTTCACGTTTACCAAAACCCCGGGAGAAAATCTCCACCATCAATTTGGCAGGCAAGAGTGGTCTAAGTTGTTCATAGATTTTCCTCCCTTTAAGACCCCTTTGTTGGAATGTTGTTCAATACTGAGAGGGGGGGGGGTGAATCAATATTGCTTCTTTTTCTCAAATTAAATTAATTCTTTACTAATTTATAACGATTTATCAACAAGAATGTATAAAACTCTGAATTTTAAATGTAACAAAAATAAAAATTATATTTCATTTACAAGTTATAGTTTGTAAGAGACACCAATATCTCTTATTTTGACCACCAACTCAAGGAGACACCAATCCCTTGTTTTCCAAGCACCAACTTGAGGAAGCACCAACTCTCTATTTCAGGCTTCAACCTGTAGAGTACTTCAATCCTCCCTTGATCCTCCCTTCCAACCTCACTTCAAGTGAATGTTTCAGGTTATTCCTTGTCTCTGTCTTTGTTTTGATCTTCTGAAATACACCATAGAGACAACTTCCTTTCATGATACCTTTTATGTTCATATAGTATTTCAACAGGTATAAAATTGAACCAATGTGTCCTTTAACAATGAACCATTGCACCTTTTCATTTATTGAACACTAATTTTATTTTAATAACAAATTTCTTCCTTTATTATTATCTTTAAGTAATAGGGTGACCTTGATTCCTCTTCAATATATTTTTAATAAGAATTAAATTAAGAATCATATTCTCAATTGGCATTGGTAAGCCAAACACTTTTCATGGAATATTTTTCTTTCAACACTATCTGATTTCGAGCTTTTAATTGGATTTTAAGTGTATTTCCTATTTTGAAATGGAAAGATGATAAATTTGTGGCCCCCCTTTCTCATTATACCACAATGTTGTTACCAACATATAACCAAACAAGGCACATCACTTGTTCTATTGTTTAGCCCAACAACCTCTTCTTTAATTCATTAAGTCTTCGACAGGACTGAGGGATAGATATGTAGTCTATTTAAAGGGTGCAGAGTTTTAATAACTAATCTCCCAAGCCTTTCCTCTTTTACATATGTCCAATAGGTCGAACCACGGGATTATGCAGAAGTGCTAATTCGATTTTTAGTGCCTAGTCTCCAAATACAAGAACTCTCCACCATATGACACGAATTCATGACCCGGGGATGCTTTTCGCGATTTTAATAGTGGATTTCTAACCCACTAGTGGAAACACGATCAAATAGTTTGATGACACATAACACCTTGGTGGCCTACCAAAGTTACTTTTAAAAAATTCAATTCGTCGATAACGTTCGGTCAATTATGAATGTGAAAGGTCTATCCACAGTATATTTCTTCCTTCGGATCACAATCCGACGATGTGGACTCGATCTCTTTATTATATCAATGAGTAATAGGGATCGTTGATCTAAGCATGATCAACAACCAACGATTGATCCAACGAATCTTGTTTCTATCCTCAATCCAACGATTTGGTTTTAATGAGGCATTAAGCGAACGATCCTGGCTTTCCTCGGTGCTTTAGACAGATCCACGGTTTGTATTTAATCAACCGTCGAGTGGAAGATCCTCATTCTAATCAAACATGGACTCTACTTAGAATTATTTTATGTGGCAGGTTCATGGACTCGCAGACTCATATGTCTTCCTTTTCATCTCGGATGTCATCAAAATGCATGCCCAACTTCCGCTACTTCCATGATGAACCATACTTAGAATTTTTTAAGTGGCAGGTTCGCGGACTCGCAGACTCACATGTCTTCCTTTTCATCTTAGATGTCATCAAAATGCACACCCAAATTTCTCTACCTCCATAATGAACCATACTTAGAAATTTTTAAGTGATTCTTTTCAACAGGCAGCAAGTTCGTGAGTTAGTGTTATACTTTATAAAAGTCCGACCAATATAATATGATAGTTAGCCTTTTTTTTTGGGGTGCGTAGTGGACTCGCGGATTAATGAAACACTTCCTTTCAACATCCAACTTGCTAGGGTAGTCTAGACATTGTTTTATGTTCATGTGTTGACGATTGGATTTTCAATGGAGACACAAACTTAATGGAGTATACACACCAACATCATATACCCTCTTTGATATCAATGCCAACACCATAACATCATGCCCAACTTTCTCCCCCTTTGGAATTGATGGAAACAAAGTAAATACACTTTATTTCTTAATTGGATTTTACTTTTTATCCTCCCCCTTTGTTAGCAATGGAAGAGGGGATGTTTCTTTTCCCCCCCTGAGGTTATACCCCCCCTGTCCATGTACTCCTTCTCTGATGAAACTTATGCAATTTAATTAGAGATGGAGATTACCCCTAATTTATATCTAAGGTATTCAAAAGTACTCCTAGGTAAAGGTTTTGTGAATATATATGCAATTTGTTCTTTAGTATCCACATATTCCACTTTAACAATTTTTTGAGAAACCCGTTCCCTTAAAAAATGAAATTTAATTGGGATATGTTTGTTTTTTGAGTGCATGACAGGATTCTTAGAAAGGTTTATAGCACTAGTATTTTCACAATTAAGAAGAATTGGATGATCATAGTTTACATGTAAGTCTTCTAGAGTTTGTTTCATCCAAATTACTTGAGTGCAGCAGGAGGCAACAACAATATATTTGGATTCTGTTGTAGATAGTGATATGAAGGGTTTCTTTTTAATTATCCATGACACAAGACATTTTCCTAGGAACAATGCTCCTCCACTGGTGCTCTTTCTGTCATCCACACTTCCATCCTAATCTGCATAAGTATATGTAGTTAATGTGAAGTATTCTATTTTTGGATGTACCATAATCCAAAATCCAAGGTGCGTTTGAGATATATTAAAATCCTTTTAACTACCTTCATATGTGTCTCTTTAGGTGTAGATTCAAATCTGGCCACTAATCCTACAGCTTGAATAATGTATGGTCTTGTTGTTGTTGCATATAATAGGCTACCAATTATTGATCTATACATGGTTTGGTCTACTTCTAGTGATTCATCATCTTTTATTAGTTTGCATTCTATAATCATAGGAGTGCTCATAGGTTTACAATATTCCATTTGAATTTTTTTCAACATTTCTTTAATGTATTTGGTATGAGATATGAATATGCCTTTGTCTGATTATGAAACTTGTAATACTAGGAAGAATATCAGTTCACCAAGCATTGACATCTAGAATTCATTTTGCATTTTTGTAGAAAATTGTTTGCTTAGAGGATTTAGATTACTTCCAAAGATGATATCGTCCACATATACTACAATAATAATCATATTCTGATTTTCAATTTTAATGTAAAGATTGATGTCAGTAGCTCCTCTTTTGTATCATTGTTGTTGTAGATGATTATCAAGTCTTGAAAACTAGGCCCTGGGATCTTGTTTGAGACCATACAATGCTTTCTTTAATTTGCAAACATAGTCTTTATTTTCTAATAACATAAATCCTTCAGGTTTTTCTATATAAACTTTTTCTTCTAGATTTCCACTTAAGAATGTTGATTTGACATCCATTTGATATATTTTGAAGTTCTTAAAGCATACAAATGCCAAAAACATTTTGATAGCTTCTAATCTGGCCACTGGGGAAAATGTTCCCTCAAATTCAATCCCTTCTACTTGTGCATATCCTTTGCACACTAATATTTCTTTATTCCTTATAATTTGACCATATTCATTAACTTTGTTTTTAAAAATCCACTTGGTACCTACCACATTTTTGTCTTTTGGTCTTGGGACAAGTTCCCGTGTCTAATTATTCTCTATTTGATCAAGCTCTTCATTCATGGCTTTAATCAAATCTTCATCTTTGTTATCTTCTACAAATATTTTGGGTTCTATTAGGGAGACCATTGTTTGTTCTGATTCATATGTTACCCTTCTTCTTGTTTCAACTCCAACACTTTTGTTGCCTATGATTTGACTTTCAGGATGATCTCTTTGCATTCTTCTTGATAATTATTTTGACTCTTGTCTTGGTGATGCCTCCTCTTTGTTTTCTTCTTCACTTTTTTATTCTTCTTCTTGTATTTAATTAGTTTGTTCTTCTTCTTCTTCATCTCTTCTTCTTTCATCAACTTGTGAATTGTCTTGATATTTGATTCTTATTGATGTTAGATCATCCACCTTTACATTTTCACTTTCCATAATGTTGTGCAGCCCAGATTATAACATATGTAGGAATTTTTATTGGATGAGTAACCAAGAAATATGCCTTCATCTAATCTGGAATCAATTTTTCCTAGATTATCATAATATTTGTTTATATAACATTTTCTCCCAAAGACTCTGAAGTGTTTTACTAATGTCGGTCTGCCAAACCACAACTCATATGGTGTCTTGTCATGGTTAACTCTAATGTGTGCTCTATTAAGTATACATATTGTTGTATATACCGCTTCTCTCCAATATATATATGAGATTTTGGCTTCATTTAACATAGTTTTGGTTGCTTCTTGGACAATTCTATTTTTACCAACTACATTTTGTTGACGAGTTCTTGGAGTTGAAAAGTGTCTTTTAATTCCATGAGTTTCACAAAACTCATTGAACTCATCTGAGGTAAATTCCCCTCAATTGTCTAATCTTAGGCACTTGATTTTGAGATCAATCTCATTTTCAACATGTGATTTGAAGGCTTTGAATTGTTTGAATGCTTCTAATTTCTCTTTAAGAAAATATATCCAAGTCATCCTTGTATTCTCATCAATTAATAAAATGAAGTAATTTTCACCTTGCATGATTTTATTTCTTGTTGGTCCACAAAGGTTAGTGTGAACAAGTTCTAATGGTTTTGATGTAGAATATTATTTTTTCTTGAATCTTTCTCTTGTCTTCTTTACATGTTGACAATGCCTACAAACAAAGCTTGAAGGTTTAATAATCTTTGGCATATCTCACACAGATTCCTTTTTACTAACTTTTATTAAATTGTCAAAACATATATGTCCCATTCTTTTGTTCCATAGCCAACTTTCATCTATTTGGATCATGCAACATTTTTCTTCTTCTTCTTTATTTAGGATATGTACATCACTTGGTGTCGTGGTTGCAACAACCACTAATTTTCCTGGGCCTTCTTTTCTAATTTCACATTTTTGAGAGTCAAATATGAGTATGTGTCATTGATCACATGTTTGGCTCATACTGAAGAGATTAGAATTCATAGTTTCAACTAATAACACATTTTCTGCTTTAGCTCTGTTATTTCCCGGACTAATTGTACACTTTCCAAGTATCTTGGAAGAGACATTATCTCCAAAAGTAACTCTTCCTCTTTCTTTCCTTTTCAGAATGAGAAATTTTTCTTGATCTCATGTCATATACTTTGAACATCCACTGTCAATGTACCATTGAATCCTTTTATCTTTAGCATATAAATCTACCTTACACTATGTTTCCTTTTCTTCCATTTTTTTTCTTTCCATGTCTTCTTATGCTTTTCTTATTGAATGTTGGAAGTCTTGATGGTATGATTTGGTAGTCTACAATCACTAGCTTTGTGACCATAATTGTTTCATTTGTAGCATTCAACATTGTAATATTGTAATGGAGAGAATGAATTATAGTTTATATTTTCTTGATTATTATTATTCTTGTTGTTCTTATAACCATATCTTTGAACATTATTATGATTGTTGTTTCCATAAGGTCTACAATGTAATGCTTTATGCCCAAAATTATTGCAAGAGAAACAATAGCCAAGAAAGAGATGTTGATACATTTTTGGAGAACTTCTTCTTGTAGTTGTATTCTATATATATTCATTTTATTTTGAAGGGAGGACAGATTTATGTTGATTAGAATCAGTCTTTTCTTTTCTTTCTTTCTTTTTGAAAGAGCTATGAAGAGAAGTTGCATAAAGTTTTGGATTTTTGTCAGTTCCCTAAGATGTAGAGTTAGATCCTTTGTTAGACTCTTTTTTTATCATAACCCAGTCTTGACTTATTGCTTGATGATCTTCCACTGTTAAGAATATCATCCAAGATTCTTGAACTATTTTCAAATCTTGATTGGTTGTTTCCCTTTTCAAGTTCTCTTTTTAGAAAAATAATTCCAGCCTCTCCTTTTCACAGTCTAATTAATTTTCATTAAGGTTTTTACTTATGACCTCTTAAATTATTTTGGATTCTTGGAGTTGAGTCTTCAAGTCAATAATTATTTGTTATGATTCTTTGATGGTTATTAAAACTTCCTTTTCTCTTGATTTTTTTTCCTTCATATTCTAATAGTTGTTCTCTTAATGATTTGTTCTCAATTCTTCAAGAGAACTATTAAGTTCTCCTTCAAGGTCTACTTCTCCTTCAACTTCAAAGTTTTCTTCATTATCATCAACAACATTATTTTGAGTTTTTGTGCCCACAAATAAAGTTTTGTCTCGTCATCTTCACTCGTGTCAGATGAACTATTGTATTCTTTGGAGTAGACGTTTTTCATTTTTCTTGTAGGATTTATTCTTGTTTCCAGTTTTTCTCTTCTTAAGTTCTGCATCATCACTATATACATACTTGTGATAGGGGAATTTAGAGGAAAATTTCCCAACTTTGCCACAATTGAAGCACTTGAAGGGTAACTTTCCTTTATATTTTCCAGACCCTTCCTGGAGTTTCCTTATAAAATTGGCCTCTTCTTCATATGATATGTCTGAGTGATTTTCATTTGGTACATGCTCATGGTTCTTTGTTGCTTTTGATGATTTGAAGGTTGTTTCCCTTTTTGATGACTTTTCTTTCCCGGTTCTCATTTCATAGGCTATAAGAATCCCATGAAGTTCATCCATTGTAAGTTTTTAAAGGTCTTTTCGATCTTCAAAAGTAGATACATTGGCATAATATCTCATTGGTAATGATCTCAACACCTTTTGGACAATAATTTTGTCTTTTAGCTCTTGTCCCAATGCTCCGATTGGATTGACTATTTCATCAACTCTTTGAAAATATTATGTAATGTTTTCTTCCTCTTTCATCTTCAGAATCTCAAACTTCCCTCTATATGTTTGAATTTTTGCTTGCTTAATTTTTCCATCTCCTTCATAAATGAATTTAAGTTTGTCCCAAATTTATTTTCTTGATTTACAATGCATCACTTTTACAAATATGGGGTTTGTTAATCCACCCAGAATTGCATTAACAACCCTTGAATTATCATTGTAGAGTTTCTTTGCAAAAACATATGAAGGTGCAGTAGTTGGTGCAGTGTAACCATTTACCACATATATCCAAACATCACATCCAAGAGACATCAGGTAACTTTTCATCCTTATACTCTAAAATGCATAATCATTTCCTTTGAAAAATGGCACTCTATTGGAGGACATTCCTTCTTGTTGATCAATTGGATTTCTCATAATCTTCCTTCAATTGGTTAGACTATGGTGAAGGAACATGATCTGATACCAATTGTTGGAATGTTGTTCAATATTGAGAGGGGGGAAGGGGGGATGAATCAATATTGTTTCTTTTCTCAAATTAAATTAATTCTTTATTAATTTATAATAGTTTATCAACAAGAATGTACAAAACTCTGAATTTTCAATGTAACAATCATAAAAATTATATTTCATTTACAAGTTATAGTTTGTAAGAGACACCAATCTCTCTTTTTTTGAGAACCAACTCACGGAGACACCAAACCCCTATTTTCTAAGCACCAACTTGAGGAAGCACCAACTCCCTGTAGATCATGCTCCAACATGTAGAGGACTCCAATCCTCTTGTTTTCAAGCACCAACTTGAGGAATCACCAACTCCCTGTTTCAGGCTTCAACCTGTAGAGGACTTCAATCCTCCCCTGTTCCTCCCTTCCACACTCACTTCATGTGTATGCTTCACATTCTTCCTTGGACTCTGTCTGTGTTTTTATATTCTGAATTAGACCACATAGACACCCTCCTTTCACCACACCTTTTATGGTTATATAATATTTCAACATGTATGAAATTGAACCAATGTATCCTTTTAACAATGAACCATTGCACCTTTTCATTTATTGAACAATAATGCTATTTTAATAACAATTTTTTTTCCTTTATTATTATCTTTAAGTAATATGGTGACCTTGATTCCTCTTCAATATCTTTTTAATAAGAATTAAATTAAGAATCATATTCTCAATTGGCACTGGTAAGCCATACACTTTTCATGGAATATTTGTCTTTCAACAGTATCAAATTTTGAGCTTTTAATTGGATTTTAAGTGTATTCCTTGTTTTGAAATGGACATATGCTAAATTCGTGGCCCCCCTTTCTCATAAGACCAAAATGTTGTGACCAAAAACTAACCAAACAAGGCGTAGGGCCAATTCTATCGTTTAGCCCAATGACCCTTATTTAATTCATCAAGTTTTTGATAGGACCGAGGGATAGATCCGTAGTCTATTTAAAGGGTGCAGAGTTTTAATAACTAATCCCCTGAGACTTACCTCTTTTACATATGTCCAACATGCTAGACCGCAGGATTATGCAAAAGTGCTAATCCTATTTTTAGCACCTATTCTCCAAATACAAGAACTTTTCCACCATATGACCCAAAGTCATGACCAGGGGCTACTTTTCGCGATTTCAAAAAGTGGATTTCTAACCTACTAGTGGAAACACGATCAAATAGTTTGATGACACATAGCACCTTGGTGACCCACCAGAATTACTTTTCACAAATTCAATTCGTCGATAACATTCGACCAACTATGAACGCAAAAGGTTTATCCACCGTAGATTTCTTCCTTCATATCATAATCTAACGGTGTGGACTCGATCTCTTTATTAAATCAATGAGTAACATGGATCGTTGATCTCAGCATGATCAACGACCAACGATTGATCCAACGAATCTGATTCCTCTATCCTTGATATGACGGTTTGGTTTTAATCAGGCGTTGAGCGGACGATCCTAGATTTCCTAGGTTCTTTAGACAGATCAATGATTTGGATTTAACCAACCGTCAAGTGGATGGTCCTCATTCATTTCAAACATGGACTCTACTTATAATTATTTTATGTGGAGGGTTCACGGGCTCGTGGACTCGCAGACTCACATTTCTTCCCTTTCATCTCAGATGTCATCAAAATGCACGCCCAACTTCCTCCACCTCCATAATGAACCATACTTAGAAATTTTTAAGTGGCGGGTTCATGGACTTGCAGACTCACATGTATTCCTTTTCATCTCAAATGTCATCAAAATGCACACCCAACTTTCTCTACCTCCATAATGAGACATACTTACAAATTTTAAAGTGATTCTTTTCAGCGGGCAACATGTTTGTGGGTTAGTGTTATCCTTTATATGAGTCTGACCGATAGAATATGATACTTATACTTTGTTTTTTGAGGTGCGCAGTGGACTCACGGATTCGTGAAACACTTCCTTTCAACATCCAACCTGCTAGGGTAGTCTCGACGTTGTTTTATGTTCTTGTGTTGATGATTGGATTTTCAATGGAGACACATACTTAATGGAGTAGACACACCAAAATCATATACCCTATTTGACATCAATGCCAACACCATAACATCATGTTCAACACCCGTTCCTTTACAAATTGTCGAGGGCCATTTCCCACTATTTATATAATGGGTAGGGGAGATCTTGTTCATTCATAAAAAAATCATTTGTAGGAGTTTTCCCCTTTTCAAAATCCTGCAAGAAATCATGGATCTTTGAGCTATCACTCAAGGAAGTTCCTAGTCACTCTTGGATTTTTCCCCATCGAAACTTTCCTCCTTCATCAAATGACATAGGCCATTTCCCAACGTTGATTTGTTGAGTGGGGGAAATTCTAGTTGTTTGTGGTTTTTTTCCCGTCACGACCTCTCCACAATCAAATTTTGTAGCCCCCCCTTGACTATTGATCTAGTGAGCGGGGAAAATCCTAGTTGTTAATAGTTTTTTCTTTCCTTTACGACCCCCACAAACCTTATAGACATTATGAAGCACTACCAACCATAGATCTATGCCAATATGATGAAGGATGATGGTCAATTTACTCTTAGGATTATACACCAAGTGTTTTGCTTCCTTTAAAAGAGGTTTTAGGAGATGGGTGATCTTATGATGACTATGAAATCTTGGAAGGGGTGTTTTAAAGGGACAACACTCCAATAGTCAGCCACAACTTGGGGTTTCCCTAATGGTATGTGATATCTTTCTAGACTATAGGGTGTGATTAAATGGAACAATGAGTTCCCTAGAATTCACCTTGGGGGGGGGGTATACATGTTTTCTTGTATTCAGGAGGGCATAAGAGCTCTAAGGGTTGGCTATCATAAGCCAAAACTTGTTTTCTTTCAATGGAACAATGTAATTTCAAATTTCAAATAATAGAAGATCATATTCTTTATATTTTCATTTTCTTTCCTATTGAGAATAACATTTTCTTTTGGGGGATTCAACACCTTGTTTGCTTCAGGATGGTTGAATCCCCTTTATTCATAGATTAGATTGCTTGCTATTTTGTTTTATTTCCATGGCTGTAGATTTTTCTTTGCATTTTTGTTTAATCACTTACTATTTAATTTACTTTGATAGTTGTATATCGCCTCACAAATTTCTTAGAGATTGGTTGTAGTTTACTTGATTGTTTTATTTTATTTTAATGGCTGTAGCATTTTGTCAAATGGGTTCTTGAGATAGTTCCCTTGATTCAGAGTGCAATAATGTTTGTTGTAGATCTATTTCCAATGAATGTTTTTCTATAGCTAGTTTCTTTTAGTCAAAGGCAATAATGGTTGTTCTGGGTATTCTGAGTTTGAATGGTTAGTGTATATTAAATTTCCTTATACCAACATGCAACAATTTTTATGTTGGTTTTTTTAAATGATGACTTAATTGCATATCATTAATAGGACATTATAATACATCTTAGTAAATACAACATATCATGATTGTATATATAGTGCATAGCACCTCTAAAAAGTTGCACATCTAGATTGATAATTTAAGTGTCTTTGAGATTCTATGACATTAATTAATTATTGTTGGAATACATTGGCCCATTAGTGTTCAAATCCACTTGGAGCTCCAAAGTTTTTTCCATTGCTAGCATGTCTTTGTCTGGTTGGTGCACAAGGATAACTGCTTATATTGGATCCTCCACAACCAGAGTGGTGATGGAAAATGCACCCATGACCCCCACATTCCCATAAGAGAATTCATTGAATGAAGGATCACAAATTGACACTGAGATTGTGGGTTGGGGGGTCAATGAAATTGCCTAAGTATTTCATTCCTATTAACTATATATTTCAAAGAATCCAATTGTGAATCCAACTCCAAATTCTTCCTACGAGTGACCTACATGAAGTCATAAAATCCTTCTCTGACTCCCTAATCCCTAGAATACATGGGAGTTTCTACTGCACATTCATACCTAATTGTGTTCTTATCACTCAATTTCCTTTCACAATCCTCTTGCCACCTATTCCACTCAATGGTGGAATTCATGAAACTACATTGAATCTTTGCAACCTCCTTTTATCATATTTGAGTCCCACATTGGACATATCTCAATGCACATAGGATGCAACATTTTTGTTGACAATGGTAATGCCCATAATTTCCATGGAGGTGGGGATAAATCCAACCTCGATTACCCAAAAAACAATGAAATACCACCATAGGTTGATCTTGAGCATCATTGGGGAAAAACCTCCTATACTTTCTTCTACAACTGCACTACCATGGCTTCGAATGAAGGTAGGATTGCACAAAAATGACCATCCCAGAATCAACTAGAGATTAAACCCACACACAAATGACCTCATACGCATCATATTGCACAATCGTTAATGAAGCCATGGGTAATGAAGGATGCTACAAGAGCAATAACTTATCATTTCTTTGATTATGCATGGAATAACACTCAATGGAATATGAATCCATCATTTGTAATGGAATCAATATCATGGGAAGGGGGTGAGGAATGTGACCCTCCATTTACAATGATATAACTTTTTTACATTTTTGCACTGATGTTGTCCTGGTAATTAACCTCTCCCTTTTGCGCCCTTAAGACTTAAAAATGTGAAAGTGATTCAAAATGTTGTTTTAGAGAAATTACCCTTTGAATGAGATGAGATAACCAAAATTTCTTCAGAGGAATTTGATGATTCAATGATTCAATGACAATTGTGGAGTGACTCCTCTATTATAGAATTCTAAGACACGCCCATCTCCTTTAGAATGGGTAATCCTTGGAGAATTGTTAGAACCTCCACCTCATTATTGGATGCATGGCCTAATTATTGATATTATGGCATCTATAGGAGGTATTAACCTCCATGTGTAACCTTTGACTAGAATAGAATATTTTGGAAGCAAGAGAAACCCTAAACAGATGTGTAGATACCCTAGAAGACAAGTCGGCTCAGTAAAAGAATTAATATTAAAGTATTAGATTCTAAATGGACATGCCGGCCTATACAAGTGACAAGAACCACTATACATAAGGGATGATCTATCTCATTTGTACACACACACTTCACACTCTCTCTTAGTCAAGTTTAGTGCAATTTTGGAGTTGCAGCTGTAAGGATGGAAGGCGGATATTCTAGGATGGTTCTTGGTATCTCTCTCTAATGCAATATAGCCTAAGATGTGTGCCCTAATCTCTAGTATATATTGGTGGTGTTCTTGGTGATGGCTATTGGTGGTATTCTTGGTAAGTGCAACTGCAACTGAAGATGCAACAACTGTTGCAACTAATGTCGTTGAGTATTGTTCTTGTTCTGTGGCTTTGAGACTTTCTGTTTGGTGAGATATATTTGGAGAAAGATTATCTCTCTTGGTTATCTGTTGGTTCTAGTGTTGCTTCCAGAATCATTCTATCTAGAAAAGGTTATGGTGCTCGGGGGTGGTGCATGCTTATGGTTGGGTGACAATAGTGATATTGTCTATGGTAAAATGAGAACATCTCTTTAATTCTAACAGGTTATGGGCCCACACTATCTTCATACGATCTAACCACTAGAATATAGATTGGGAATTTATTTGTTAAGCTCATTGTGGCACTAATTACAACTACAACTAGGTTTTCTAATTATTTAGCTGCAACAAACCCTAACCCTTGTGTTCAAGCACTTCTAATGAAGTGTTTGACCTAATTCCTTGACATCCTAGTGCGCTCTAGCCTAGCGCACCTCTTGGTACCATCATCTAACAAAAATTTCAGGTTTGAATTTTTGGTCAAAGGCAAATTCAAAGGTTGACTTTTGGTCAAACTGATTTTGTGGTCAAAGTTGAAATTTTAGAGTTTCTAGCTTGGTCTAATCATTAAATCCTTTGATTCGATTTCTAATATCCTCTTATCACAATGGTATATAGTTTCATATTGGAATACAAGTTGGACGATGCTACAAGGCTTCAAAGGTATGCACTTGTATATGTTATCCAAGTTATATCATCTAGAAAAGCATGAGTGTGTTTGGAGGGGAAATATTAGAGACCTTGTCCAAGCTGTAATCTTGGATTCATTGCATTCAGAAGAACAAGCGCACCCTCCATAGAAATTGAGGCTTCAAGTTCCAGGTTTTATTAAATTGTTAAGATTCAAATTTGTATATATCAAGGGTGATAGTTGCTACATTACAAATTGTGAAAGAAGTATTTGAAAGGTTCTATTATTGCTAGGTGAAATGAATACTTGAATACAGAATACCATTGATATAGATGCTTATGGTACTTGTTTGCAAGATGAACTAACATTTCCTTTAGAGATATATTTATGGTTTTCTCTTGTTGTTCTTGTTCCAGGCAGGTACCCTTGTGAAATATGTTTGATGAACAATCTTTGTGAAAGTTGTCATACAAGAATTTTATAAGGATGACACAATGATTGCAATAGCTACTAGATGGGAAACAATCAAAACAAATAGAAACAAACTTAAAGAGACTCACAGGGAGTCAAACTCAAAAAGAAGTTAGTAATCAAGAGGAAACTAGAATAGACTTGTGACACTTTGTAGAAAGAAAGAAGGATGCAGGCGAAAGAATTGACTCTCTCAGATGGAGGGAGATGATTACAAAATTACAAAATAAGAGAATGCATATTTCTCATTCAAGCATGAATCTGGGATTAGGAAGGAGCTAATCCCCAATAATATGATCCATTGAAGAATCTGTGAATAGTATGAAGTATTTGTCCATATTCTTAATTGGAATTAGAATCCATGATAAGCATCACGTGTTCAACTTGAATCTAGAAGAAGTCTTCTTTGAAAATGATCCTTGAATATGCCTAGATGCCCATCTACATTTATGTTCCTATGACAAAAGGAAGAAGTTGGAACCTTCAAGAAGGAAGGGCATGGAATCTATAAAAGATTCCAGTACTCCAACATTAAAGAAGGAAGTTGTGATGAAGAACAATGTATGCGAGAAATTATGAAAATGACTTATAATTGGAAGCATTGATAGATAGAATGCGGGATTCAGGGCTAGAGGGTTCTCCCAGAAGGAGGGACAAGACTATGATAAAAGATTGTTCCAATAACCAGAGATACCTCTACCTGAGCCATTATATCTCTTGCAACATCCATGGGTTGGCGTTTACATCATATGGATGTAAATATTGTTCTTCTCAACAGAGTAATTGAAGAAGAAGCATATGTAGATCAACCTCAAGGTTTTGAGGTATACCATAAAGAGACCCATGTATGAAAATGGAAGAAGACCTTGTATGGATCCAAGAAACTTGGTGTTGTTAATGTTTATGCCATTATTATAGTTCTTTGCATTTCAATAGATAAGAGCATCATAAGAACAAGATCACTGAGAAATACACATTCACAATAGACACAGCATTTATCTTGGGAAACCCTCCAGGGGAAGAAAACCCAGCAAAAACTTCCTTATCATAAATAGCTTAGACAATGTTCAAGAGATAACTCAAACCAATACAGATAGTCCTCTCCAAGAGATGTGCCTCTTCTTCTCCCCTCTCCAACTGGTAATTGCAGCTTGCCTCATAAGATAATGAGCAAGTGAGTTTTTGTGATAAAGTGAGGCGCTATCCTCCTATATATACAAGACTGACACGTGTGAGAGGGTTTCACTGGCAGGGCCGAACTCTCACTCTGGGTGGGTAAACCCACCTTTAAATTAATTATGGGTATCAATAATAATTGTTGGGGCCGACTTCTTATTCTGCCCATTATAATTGTCCGATGACCAATCCGTAAAAGGGGATTTGGTCCTAATACAATTAACGACTTGATTAATCCACAATGGGGATTAATCCAATGAATAAAATAACAATAATAATAAGAATTCTCTTTGCATTTACATTATTTCAACACTCCCCCTTAACAAGAAGGGTATTCTTCAACAGCATCAGGCGAGAGAGGTCTGCATCATCAGTGGCATCAGGAGGACAGTATCGTCAATATCATCTTGAAACATTGGCTAGCATATTTACGATTCATTGGAAGTTTTCTTCATCGACAGCATCATCATTCTTGAAAGAATGCCATCATCATCTGCATAAAAATGTATCAATAAAAATGATACCTCATCACAGCACTAGGCTGGCACATCACAGTACTACACTAGCTCAATGTCACAGCAGTTAAGCTGGTAGCTCGGTGTCAGTCACATCTTTCTTTACGTCTAACAACTAGGTCAGAAGCGAGTAATCATAGCGTCATGCTTTACGTCTAACAACTAGGTCAGAAGCATGACTCATATTGCTTTACGTCTAACAACGAGGTCAGAAGCAAGGAACACATCAACATCTCACTTTACGTCTAGCAACGAGGTCAGAAGCGAGGAATCATCTTGCTTTACGTCTAACAACTAGGTCAGAAGTAAGGAATCAGCGGCATTATGCTTTACGTCTAACAACTAGGTTAGAAGCATAACTCATCTTGCTTTACGTCTAACAACGAGGTTAGAAGCAAGGATCACACGACGTCATGATTTACGTCTAACAGGGAGGTCAGAAGCATGACTCATCTTTCTTTACGTCTAACAACGAGGTCAGAAGCAAGGATCACACAACGTCATGCTTTACGTCTAACATCGAGGTCAGAAGCATGACTCATCTTTCTTTACGTCTAACAGCGAGGTCAGAAGCAAGGATCACACAGTGTCATGCTTTACGTCTAACAGCGAGGTCATAAGCATGACTCATCTTGCTTTACGTCTAACAACTAGGTCAGAAGCAAGGAATAAGTATACTCCCCCTTTCAGGGAGGGTCCTTTCGGACTATACCAAGCTTATCTCGAAAGTGTTCAAACTTTACACGAGATAGAGGCTTGGTCAACACGTCAACAACCTGTTCATCTATGCTAATGTACTGGAGCTTCAAGGCTCATCTCTGTACCATGTTGCAGATGAAATGATAGAGGATATCTATGTGCTTCGACCTGTCGTGGAATACAGGATTCTCTGTCATCTTTATGCAGCTCTAGTTGTCACATAGAATCACGGTTTCTCTCATCTCCAAGTCAAATAGGTCTGTCAGCAAATTTCGAAGCCATATAGCTTCGCAGCTAGCATAACATGCATCAATGTACTCTGCTTTCGTTGTTCTGAGAGCAATATTGGATTGCTTCCTACTCTACCATGAGATCATGGTTGATCCCAAACTGAAACAGCATCCAGAAGTGCTTTTTCTATCTGAAACGCTTCCTGCCTAATCTGCATCAGTATATCCACTCAATGTGAAGTCATGATCTAGATCATAGCTGAGACCATAATCCATTGTACCTTTAAGATACCTCATCACATGTTTTGCAGCCACTAGGTGAACACGTCTGGGCTCTACCAGAAACTGACTCAAGGAGTTCACTGCAAAACAGATGTCTGGTCTGGTATTCGTCAGGTACATCAGCGATCCAATAATCTGTCTATACAGTGTGGCATCTATCAAGTCTGACGAAGTATCGACCAGTAGCTTCAGCTTCGCTTCCATGGGTGTATTCATGGACTTGCATTCTAGCATGTCGAATCTCTTTAAGATTTCGATCGTGTACTTCCCTTGATTAAGGAAGATTATTTTTGGACTCTGCCATACCTCAAGACCTAGGAAGTAATGCATTAGGCCAAGGTCTTTCATTTCAAATTCTACGACAAGTCTATGTTTACATTCAGCGATGAGATTTTCTTCTCTAGTTAAGAATAAGTCATCCACATACAATAGTAAAATTGCTGGTTCGTTATCCATAATTTTGAAGTAGAGATTTGAGTCTGCTTTACTCTTGGTAAAGCCTAAGCTCATCAAGAAACTATCTATACGGCCATACCAAGCTCTGGGAGCTTGCTTCAATCTGTATAAGTCTTTATTCAATCGGCAGACATGAGACTTCATGTCTTCAACCTCAAATCCTTGGGGTTTCTCTATATACACTTCCTCTTCGATAACACCATTCAGGAAAGTTGTCTTCACGTCCATCTGGTGCAGCTTCCATTTCATCTTGGCAGCAAGAGCTATAATAGTTCTGATCGAACTGTATCTAGCCACAGGAGCGAATGTCTCTTCATATTCAATGCCTTCCTTCTGGGAAAAGCCACGAGCAACAAATATTGCTTTATATTTCTCAATACTTCCATCAGTAGCATGTTTTATTTTGAAGAGCCATTTTGATGATACCACATCCTTACTTTTTGGTCTGGGAACTATTTCCCATACATCATTCTTTATTATGGATTGGCATTCCTCTGTCATGGAATCTGCCCATTCCTTCTTTTGAATGGCCTCTTCAAAGCATGTAGGTTCTTCATCAAGTAGATTGCA
Source organism: Picea engelmannii (assembly GCA_009831015.1). NCBI lineage: Eukaryota > Viridiplantae > Streptophyta > Pinopsida > Pinales > Pinaceae > Picea > Picea engelmannii. Next base: position 730,049 of record ML777710.1, read on the forward strand.
CATCAAAGCCATGTAACTGGAGAATGGATTTGGTCTTTTCACCTGTCTTGTGGTTCCTTCTGGAACACCATACTTCTCTCCATATTGAATAAGCTCTCTTGCCCAAGCAAGCTTTCTTTTATGGGAGAAGGTCATATGAGGAGGTTCTTGAACTTCTGATACATCGTGATCTTCAGGAGTCTCCTCATCAGGTTCTGCAATTCTGAGAACTTCCATCACAGATTCTATAGTCCTGGGATTTACAAGATCCTCTTCATACATTTCTTCAAGTTGGCATCTTCTTGATTTCTTAAGTGTTGCTTCTTCATCAAAGGTCGCGTCCCTGCTGATCTCAATATGGCGGTGACCAGGTATGTAGATCCTGAAGGCCTTGGATACTTCACAGTATCCCACGAATATTCCCTTCTTTCTGGAGGGTTCCAGCTTGTTTATTTTCTCTTTTGGTATATGAATAAACACTGGACAGCCAAATATTTTGAGATGGCTTGCCTATGGATTCTTCTCGGTGAACATTTCTTCTGGGGTCTTGAACCCAAGTGCACTATGGGATAATCGGTTCTGCACATAAACAATTTCCATTGTTGCTTCTGCTCATAAGCACATAGGAA
>ML777710.1:731470-744267 GCA_009831015.1 Picea engelmannii
ATATATCCAGGTCTTACGAGAATAGTCATCAGTAAAAGATACATAGTATACATACCCGCTAATGGAGGATGATGGCATTGGGCCACACACGTCTGAATGAATGAGTTCCAACACTCCTTTTGCTTTGTTGTCCCTCTTTGGAAAAGGGTTCTTGATGTTCTTCCCTTGTGCACATCCATGGCATATGCCTTCTTGATCGACCTTGAGTTCTGGTAAACCTGTGACAGCTTTGCATATGTATGGTAGCGCCTTGTAGTTGATGTGGGCCAATCTTCTATGCCAAAGTTCGCATGAGTTTTCGATGGTATGGGTCATGACAGTTTCTGGGTGACCCTTCAGCTTATATAAACCATTTTCTTCACTTCCGATGATGATTGCTTCATTTAAGGTTTCTCCTTTAGCCCACATAAGAACTTCTCCATCTATGAAGGCAACTCTATAGCCTTTCTTGTCTAAAGTTGATATGGAGAGTAAGTTCTTCTTTAAGCCCGGTACGTAGAGTACGTCCTTCATTGTTATTGAGTTTTTTGAATCTAGCTTGTAGTTTGATTCTCCTATTCCCTTGATAGGATATTGATAATCATCTCCAAGAGTTACTTTCTAAGAAAACTTCTTTTCTGAAATACAAGAGAGAGTATTTTTCTTACCCGTCATATGCTTTGATGCTCCGCTATCAATGAGCCATGTGTCCTCTCCAGGTGATACAGATCCTGAGAGAGCTGAGATCAAGACATGGTCCTTGATCATCTTCATAGGTGGTTCTTCATCTTCGGCTATGTGAGCATGTTGCCTTTTGTTCTTCCTCTTGTATTCTTCTCTTCTGATTGGAAAATTATTCGCCTTGTGTCCCATCTTATCACAATGATAGCATTGTATAGATGAGAGATCTCGTCCCTTGCATTGTCCTTTCTTCTGAAAATTTCTTGAATGAGATTCTTGGTTGTTGAATTTGTTTGATGGTTGTAGTTCTCTATGAGATTCCCTTTTGAAGTAGGGTTTCTTCCTTCCTCCTTTTGTATGAGTAGCTAGGGCTTGATAATCGTCCCTTGCTAGTAGTGTTTCACGGTTGGCTACCCTGGTCTCTTATTGGATGCATTCTTCCCATAGGCCTTCAAACTGTAGTTTCTCCTTTCTGCTACATACTGACTGGATGAAAGCATCCCAAGGTCTTGCAAGACCATTTAGGGTTTTTATTACGAATTCATCTTCGTCGATGGTGTCTCAAATTGATTTTAACTGTTCTTTTATTTCTGAGATTCGGGAGAAATATTCTTGAATCATTTCTCCTTTCTGCATCTTGGTATTCTTCAATTGAGATCTTAGAATCATCTTTTGATTGATGTTCTTTCCTTCATATAGTTTGCTTAGAGCGTAAAAAATCTCCTTAAGAGTTTTCTTGGATGATACATACGGGATCAGGTGGTCTTTGATTGAATCTGCAATTATTCTTTGAGCTCTAATTGAGTCCTTCTGATGCTTCGCTTTCTCTACGGCATCTTCAGGTTCCTCTAATTCTTCTTTGATAAATTTTGCTAGGTCATTCTCTACAAGGATCAGACCAATCCTATACTTCCAGGCACGGAAGTTGTCTATTCCTTCTAGTTTCTCAACAAGCTTTGTGCTTGCAGACATCTTGTACTTGAGGCTACGAAAATGACCAAAAATTGAAAATTCTTAAAATCAAATTTTGACATTACCAAGAGGTGCGCTTAGTTGAGGCGAGTAGCCTGGTGTCCTTAGATCTAAGAAAATCCAATTTTTACCCCGTCAAATCTGATCTACAAATTTTTGGATTGGTGCTTCTGGTACTTCTGGTACTCTGGTACTTTTGGTACTGGTTTTCTGGTACTTTTGGTACTTTTGTGAAACTAGGGTTTCACTTTCCGGGAGATCCAGCCACTGAAAAGGTACGCTCTAGGTGACAAATTGATCATTAGGGGAGGGCGCAGCTTTCTAGGTGGTTAGGGAGCTGAAAATATTCACTTTTGCAAAACCCTAATTTTTGGGTCCGGTAACAGTGACGTTTTTCCTCTTGCAAATTGTGCTTCCTTCAGGTTGGCTCTAATTCCATGTTAATGTTTATGCCATTATTATAGTTCTTTTCATTTCAATAGATAAKAGCATCATAAGAACAAGATCACTAAGAAATACACATTCACAAGAGACACAACATTTATCCTAAGAAACCCTCTAGGGGAAGAAAACCCAGCAAAAACTTCCTTATCATAAATAGCTTATACAATGTTCAAGAGATAACTCAAACCAATATAGATAGTCCTCTCCAAGAGATGTGCCACTCTTCTTCTCCTCTCTCCAACTGGTAATTGCAGCTTGCCTCATAAGATAATGAGAAAGTGAGTTTTTGTGATAAAGTGAGGCGTTAGCCTCCTATATATACAAGACTGGCACATGTGACAGGGTTTCACTGGTAGGGCCGACCTCTCACTCTGGGTGGGTAAACCCACCTTTAAATTAATTATGGGTCTCAATAATAACTGTTGGAGCCGACTTCTTATTCTGCCCATTATAATTGTCCGATGACCAATCCGCAAAAGGGGATTTGGTCCTAATACAATTACTGACATGATTAATCCACAATGGGGATTAATCCAATGAATAAAATAACAATAATAATAAGAATGCTCTTCGCAGTTACATTATTTCAACAGGTGCAGAGCCTCTCATGTACAACATAAGCGCGGTGAAAACTTCCTATGATAGAGGAAGTGTATCGAAATGGTTCTTCAGAAGTCCAAGATAATGGATTACAAATCTATGGAAAAATCCCATGATGAAAGATCTGAAGAAGATGAGAGACTCTGATCTTGTAGACTTGTCCCTGTATCGACAATTGAATGGCTCGTTAATTTATTTGGAGAGCACTCGGCTAGATATATTCTTTGTGGGACGTTTGAGTTATGATATACAACTACATGGATTTATCGATTAAGATTGGGCAGGGAGTGCAGATAACAAAAAAAGTGCTTCTTGGATATGTTTTAGTTTGAGCTTTGTCATGATATCATGCGCTAGCAGGAAACAAAAGTCTATTGAACTCAACACTGGAGAAGCGGAATATATTGCAACTTGTGATTCTTGTACGGAAGCAGTGTGGCTCTATAAGCCAGTTTTTGTATTGTTTGATTATGTGCTAGATTCGACCGTGATATATTGTGATAATCAGAGTTGTGTGAAACTTTCATAGAACCCGATGTTCCATGATAGGTCGAAGCACATTGAGATCGATTACTATTTTCTTCTTGATAAAGTACAAAGGGGAGAAGTGTTTCTTCAGTATATCTCCACTGATGAGTAGATAACAGATATTTTGGTAAAGCCTCTGTCCAAGATGAAAAGTTTGCGTACTTAAGGGACATGTTGGACTCGTGGAGATGAATTTCTTATTGGAAAAGGAAGTGATTACTCCCCAGGTTGGAAGGGAGCACTGATATGTTATTGATTTATGGGCAGTCATTTTCTAGTTCGAAAAATGGTCCAAGTTTGGAAGTCACCTTCCAATCTGGAAAGTGGCCCAATATTTTTGACAAACAATCATTTTCCAGTTCGAAAAATGGTCCAGATCGAACAGTCATTTTCGTAATAAAAATGTTCCAGTAGATTGTTGATGTACCATAGACAACGATTCCCCTTGTGGCTAGTGTGGGGGAATGGTCTAGGATAATCATTCTTCTTGGAATTAACTCTAAGTAGTGGTCAAGCAGAATGGTCTGCCTCTCTAGACAATCATTCTTTCTAAGTTCACAATTGTGAGTAGTTTCGAAGAATGGTCTATTATAGGAGATTGGTGCAGGACAATCATTTCCATACGAAATGGTCCGAACAATCATTCCCTAGGGTAGACTCATTCTCTCTAAGTTTCACTATGATTAGCGCTAGAAGAATGGCCCAATTAAGTTGAATGATATAGGTTCAACAATCAGGGACAATCATTCCCTAGGGTAGACTCATTCTCTCCAGCGTGCATTGTGAATCATGCCAGAAGAATGGCTCAGTTAGGTGAATGGTCTAGGTTTAGAAATCAGGGAGAAGTATTCTTATATGCTTGGAAAAAATAATCCAGATAGCCCATGGTTGATGTTTAAATTTCCAAGGGAATATGCTCTTCTAGATATCACAGATGTGAGTGGAAGAGTGGCCTAGATGAATCACTTCATATCATGACATTTTTGATATCAGATGCTATGATTGTTGTGGATATTGTATGTCTCTGGAAAATAGTTGTATTCTACTGTGGTGGATGTACTCCACTGGTAGTGACTATGTGTCATTGGTTAGTAGTTGTGTGCTACTAGGAGTGGTTGTGTACCACTCAACAATAGTTGTGTACTACTATGAATAGGCACAATTGTGTTCTATTGGATGGAATTGTTATGATTGCCATGGAGACTACCACTAGTGTTGGAGATGATTTCCAACTAGATGGATAATGATATGATGTAGAGGCATTGATATACATCATATGAGTACAACTTAGAGTTTGTGCATTGACACCATGCTAGTATGACTTAGAGAAGATGTATATGGTACTCCACATCATGCTATATATGATCATGCTAGTACATATTAGGTATGATGCAGAGCATCATTCTAGTACAACTTAGATATGATCATACAACTTAGAGATGATGTAGTGGAGAGGATGGTTCTTGGAGCCATTGAGGACTTTCAACATCTGTTGGTACAATCATTCTTCTAGGACGTAGATCCAGATTAGAAGAATGATCCTTGTATCACTATGTTGAGTGAGTGACTTATTCAGTATCATGCCCAATTACTCAAATGGAGTATGGCCTTAAGAGATGATGCAGTTGATGCTATCAGATGATATTGATAATGGTGATGTTCCTAGTGAATTGATCTACATGATCATGAGATAGATTGTGTGGCTATGAATATGCTACCTGTTAATACATCCCTGTCTAGGATAGAGTGTTGATATTATGGTAGTTGCATGAGGTATTAAGATCCATGTGTAACTTTGGCTAGAATAGAATATTTCAGAAGCAAGAGAAAACCTAAACAGATGTGTAGAAACCCTAGAAGACAAGTTAGCTCAGTAAAATAATTAATATTAAAGTATTAGATTCTAAAAGGAAAAGTTAGCCCATTAAAGTGACAAGAACCACTACAAATACGAAATGATCTAACTAATTTGTACACACACACTTTACACACTCTCTCGGTCAAGTTTGGCACAAGTTTGGAGCTACAACTGTAAGGATGGAAGACGAATATTCTAGGATGGTTATTGGTCTCTCTCTCTAGCACCATATAGCCTAAGATGTGTGCCCTATCCTATAATATATCTTGGTGGTTTTCTTGGTGATGGTTATTGTTAATGTTTATGCCATTATTATGGTTTTTTGCATTTCAATATATAAGAGCATCATAAGAACAAGATCACTGAGAAATACACATTCACAAGAGACACAACATTTATCCTGGGAAACCCTCTAGGGGAAGAAAACCTAGCAAAAACTTCCTTATCGTAAATAGCTTATACAATGCTCAAGAGATAACTCAAACCAATACAGATAGTCCTCCCCAAGAGATGTGCCACTCTTCTTCTCCTCTCTCTAACTGGTAATTGCATATTGCCTCATAAGATAATAAGCAAGTGAGTTGTGTGATAAAGTGAGGCGCTAGCCTCCTATATATACAAGACTGGCACGTGTGAAAGGGTTTCACTGGCAGGGCCGACCTCTCACTCTGGGTGGGTAAACTCACCTTTAATTTAATTCCAAGTCTCAATAATAACTGTTGGGGCCGACTTCTTATTCTGCCTATTACAATTTTCTGATGACCAATCCGCAAAAGGGGATTTGGTCCTAATACAATTACCAACATGATTAATCCACAATGGGGATTAATCCTAGTAATAAAATAACAATAATAATAAGAATGCTCTTCGCAGTTACATTATTTCAACACTCCCCCTTAGCAAGAAGGGTATTCTTCATCAGCATCAGGCGAGAGAGGTCTGCATCATCAGTGGCATCAGGAGCACAGTATCGTCAATATCATCTTGAAACATTTGCTAGCATATTTACGAGTCATCAAAAGTTTTCTTCATCGACAGCATCATCATTCTCGAAAGAATGCTATCATCATCTGCATCGAATATGTATCAGTAAAAAATGATACCTCATCACAGCACTAGGCTGGTAGTACTACACTGGCTCAATGTCACAGTTGTTAAGTTGGTAGCTCAGTGTCAGTCACATCTTGCTTTATGTCTAACAATGAGGTCAGAAGCAAGGAACATCATCATCTCACTTTACGTCTAACAACTAGGTCAGAAGCAAGGAATCACAACTTCATGCTTTACGTCTAACAGCGAGGTCAGAAGCATGACTCATCTTGCTTTACGTCTAACAACGAGGTCGGAAGCAAGGAACATCATCATCTCGCTTTACGTCTAACAACTAGGTCAGAAGTGAGGAATCACAACGTCATGCTTTACGTCTAACAACGAGGTCAGAAGCATGACTCATCTTGCTTTACGTCTAACAACGAGGTCAAAAGCAAGGAACACATCAACATCTCGCTTTACGTCTAACAACGAGGTCAGAAGCGAGGAATCATCTTGTTTTACGTCTAAAAATGAGGTCAGAAGCAAGGAATCATAGCATCATTCTTTATGTCTAACAGCGAGGTCAGAAGCATGACTCATCTTGCTTTACGTCTAACAACTAGGTCAGAAGCAAGGAACACATGGCGTCATGCTTTACGTCTAACAGCGAGGTCAGAAGCATGACTCATCTTGCTTTACGTCTAACAGCGAGGTCAGAAGCAAGGAAAATATATATACTCCCCCTTTCACGGAGGGTCTTTTCGGACTATACCAAGCTTATCTCGAAAGTGTTCAAACTTTACACAAGATAGAGACTTAGTCAACACGGCAGCAACCTGTTCATCCATGCTAATGTACTGGAGCTTCAAGGCTCCTCTCTGTACCATGTCGCGGATGAAATGATAGCGGATCTCTATGTGCTTTGACCTATCATGGAATACAAGATTCTCTGTCATCTTTATGCAGCTTTGGTTGTCACATAGAATCATGGTTACTCTCATCTCCAAGTCAAATAGGCATGTCAGCAACTTTCGAAGCCATATAGCTTTGCAGCTAGCAAAACATGCAGCAATGTACTCTGCTTTCACTGTGCTGAGAGCAATACTCGATTGCTTCCTACTCTGCCACGAGATCATGGTTGATCCCAAACTGAAGCAGCATCTGGAAGTGCTTTTTTTGTTTGCAATGCTTCCTGCCCAATCTGCATCAGTATATCCACTCAATGTGAAGTCATGATCTCCATCATAGCTGATACTATAATCCATTGTACCTTTAAGGTACCTCATCACATGTTTTGCAGCCACTAGGTGAACACGTCTGGGCTCTACTAGAAACTGACTCAAGGTGTTCACTGCAAAACAGATGTCTGGTCTGGTGTTTGTCAGGTACATCAGCGATCCAATAATCTATCTGTACAGAGTGGCATCTATCGAATCTAACGAAGTATCGACCAGCAGGATCAGCTTCACTTCCATGGGAGTATTCATGGACTTGCATTCTAACATGTCGAATCTCTTTAAGATTTCGACCGTGTACTTCCCTTGGTTAAGGAAGATTCTTTCTGGACTCTGTCATACCTCAAGGCCTAATAAGTAATGCATTAAACCAAGGTCTTTCATTTCAAATTATGCGGCAAGTCTCTGTTTACATTTAGCGATGAGATTTTCTTCTCCAGTTAAGAATAAGTCATCCACATACAGTAGTAATATTATTGGTTCATTATCCATAATTTTGAAGTAGAGATTTGAGTCTGCTTTACTCTTGGTAAAGCCTAAGCTTGTCAAGAAATTGTCTATACGGCCATACCAAGCTCTGGGAGCTTGCTTCAATCCGTATAAGGACTTCTTCAATCGACAGACATGAGACTTCTTGTCTTCAACCTCAAATCCTTGGGGTTGCCCTATATACACTTCCTCTTCAATAACATCATTCAGGAAAGTTGTCTTCACGTCCATCTGGTGCAGCTTCCATTTCATCTTGGCAGCAAGAGATATAATGGTTCTGATCGAAGTGTATCTGGCCACTAGAGCGAATGTCTCTTCATATTCAATACCTTCCTTCTGGGAAAATCCACGAGTGATAAATCTTGCTTTATATTTCAAAATACTTCCATCATCAGCATGTTTTTATTTTGAGGAGCCATTTTGATGATACCACATCCTTACTTTTTGGTCTGGGAACTATTTCCCATACATCATTCTTTATTATGGATTGGTATTCCTCTGTCATGGCATCTTCCCATTCCTTCTTTTGAATGGCCTCTTCAAATCATGTAGGTTCTTCATCAAGTAGATTGCACATCAAAGCCGTGTAACTGGAGAATGGCTTTGGTCTTTTCACCTGTCTCATGGTTCCTTCTGGAACACCATACTTCTCTCCATCTTGAATAAGCTCTCTTGCCCAAGCAGGCTTTCTTTTATGGGAGAAGGTCATTTGAGGAGGTTCTTGAAATTTTGTTATATCATGATCTTCAGGACTCTCCTCATCAGGTTCTGCGGTTCTGGGAACTTCCCTCACGAATTCAGTAGTCCTGGGATTTACAGGTTCCTCTTCATACATTTCTTCAAGCTGGCATCTTCTTGATTTCTTAAGTGTTGCTTCTTCATCAAAGGTCACGTCCCTGTTGATTTCAATGTGGCAGTGACCAGGTATGTAGATTTTGAAGGCCTTGGATACCTCACAGTATCCCACAAATATTCCCTTCTTTCTTAAGGGTTCCATCTTGTTTCTTTTCTCTTTTGGTATATGAATAAACACTGGACAGCCAAATATTTTGAGATGACTTACCTCTGGCTTCTTTCCGGTGAACATTTCTTCCAGGGTCTTCAACCCAAGTGCACTATGGGATAATCGGTTCTTCACATAGATAGTTATCATTGCTACTTCTGCCCGTAAGCACATAGGAAGATATTGATCATGGATCATAGTCTTCACAGCTTCCAGTATGGTTCTTGTTCTTTCGTTCAGCTACACCGTTTTGTTGGGGATCTTGATCCAAACATTTTAGCAGAAGTTCATGAGTTCTTCTGAGGTATATTCTCCGCCATTATCTGACCTGAGTATTTTAATCTTCCTTACATAAGGGTTCTCTTATCAAGGCTTTGAATTCCTTAATCTTGTTGAATACTTCAAATATATCCATGTCTTTTACGAGAATAATCATTAATGAATGATACATAGTATACATACCCATTATTGGACGATGATGGCATTAGGCCACATACATCTGACTGAATGAGTTCTAGGACTCCTTATGCCTTGTTGTCCCTCTTCGGAAACGGGTTCTTGACGTTCTTCCCTTGTGCACATCCATCGCATACGCCTTCATGGTCATCTTTGAGTTCTAGTAAACATGTGACAGCTTTGCATATGTATGGTAGCGCCTTGTAGTTGATGTGAGCTAATCTTCTAGAGTTCACATGGATTCTGTTGAGATTACTAAGACAACTGAGAGGGGGGGGTGAAACAGTTGTTATTGTGCTTAAACAATCTTATGTCTATTAATACATTCTTAATCTTTCTTCAAGTGATCATCAACATTATACAACATATGGACAATAAAAGTAATGAGCATCAGTCACACATAAGGTATACACAGAGACAGATTTTCACAAGGAAACCCATAAATGGAGAAAACCTCTTCTTCTTCGAAATGATAGGCAGTCTTTTAAGTTTTGTACATCATCTATAATTGAGCACCAACTCAATGTGAGGTTGCTACCTCTGTTTTACAAGCTGCAACTTGTTTGAGAGCACTGACTCTCTTGTTTCTCTAGCACCCACTAGAAGGAAGCACCAACTCCCATAATGTTCCATCACCAACTGGATGAAAGCACCAACTTCCAGTTACACAGGCTCCAACCTATATAACAGAGAACACTTGTTCTCCCTTGCACCACCCTGCCACCCTGGTTTCTCTGGCTGCAACCAGATGGAAGCTACAACTCCCTGTGTTCAAGCTCCCACTTGAACCTCTGAGGAAAACAGTCCTCCCTAGCACCTCCCAACCACCCTGGAATATAAATAAATAAATAAATAACCAACTACACAGATAAATCGATTCTTACCACTTCTTCTCTGTTCTGTAAATCTGGTCTTATTCTAACTGTTCTGCAATTCTTCTCTTCCTTTGTCTATTCTACAATTCTACTCTGCTTCAATTTGTTCTATCATCCATCTTTGTTTCAAGTCTTTTCCTCATCTGTTACTCTTCTCTGAGTTTTATATCACACTGCGCACATTTTCAGTCTCACACTGCGCATATTTTCAGTCTCACACTGCACATCCTGTGATTTTCCCTTTCTTACAGTTTAATTCATTTTTCGTCCAGGACGACCAACCTCGCACAGTCTATCTCTTTTTCTTTTATGCACCACACCCACAGTTGTTACACTTTGCATCTTCTTAGGCAAAAGAAAACCATCTAAGCAACTAAAACGCCAACCGATCAGGAATCATGAATCAGTTTTGCTAACTGGTTCGTAACTGATGAATTAACTATGAGAGAGAACAGTAACCCTCTGATCATATTCAAGTTTATCTGCACCGTTGGATGAACTTTATTAATCTTGCCTTTAAATCGAGTTTCGGAATTTCAGCATTCTTGTGGCCAAGTGTCTCGACACTTCATGTCATGATCTCCCAAACTTCGATACAGAGCTTTTCTACGCTAGCTCCTTCCTCTATATGACCATGGCCATGACCAAGCGCTTATGCATAAAGTGCTTTTCACGAATTTTCATTTCGTGAATCTCGAGATGAGGCATCTCGACTCTCCAAGTCATGATACCCGAAACCCTGAAATGGAGCTTATATGAACTAACTCCTTCCCTTCTCGTGACCACCGGCGGTGACCATAGGTTGTGGTAAAAGGCGCTTCATATTTCGCAAGTTTATAAACTTCATCGAGTCTGATCGACGGTTGAAATCTCCATAGATATGACAGTCCAGATCTTATCGCGAGTTTCCACACCATGCTCCGTTGACTCCAAGTCAGCGACTTGTCCTATGATTCGACGGTCTAGATCTGATCTTAATTCAATGGCTGAGATCATATCGCGATTTCACATATCACGATTTCGGTGTTCTTGTGGTTATGTTTCTTGCCTCTCCAAGTCACGATTCGTGAAACTACGAAAAGGAGTCGAATCAACGGTCCAGATCACATCTTGATCTGACGGCTGTGATTAAATCGCGATTTCACATATCGCGATTTCGGTGGTTATGTTTCTTGCCTCTCCAATTAACAATTCGCGAAACTCTGAAATGGCATGGGATCAACGGTCCACGATTTTGATGAATCTACGGTCCAGATCTCATCATGAATTTGCATCTCTCGATTCCTTCGATGGAGGTTCTTGTCCCTCCAAGTTGCAATAGGCGAAACTCCGAAATGGAGCTTAGATCAACGGTCCACGATCTCGATGAATCTACAGTCCAGATCTTATCGTGAATTCGCATCTCGTGATTCCTTCGATGGAGGTTCTTGTCACTCCAAGTCACGATAGGAGAAACTCTGAGACGTAACTTAGATCAATGGTCCACGTCTTTTGGTGTATTGACGGTCAGGATCTTTTCGTGATTTCACAAATCTTCATTGTGTCTGCATCGGGATTTCAAGATTTCACAAACTCGCTTCACCTTGCACTTTTAAAGATCATGCAAATTCTCCTGGATCCTATGATGGTCGATCCTCGCGCTCGGATCTAACGCCCGAGATCTATCCTCCATATATGTGCGCTCTTCTTGTCTACATTGAGATCTGACAGTCATCGGAAATTCTGGATTGTTGATCCAACGATCACTGTTGTTGTTGATCATGCTGATCTTTGCCATCGCTATTCTTTCCAACAATCCTATGCACTATCTCTTCTGAGCTTATTCAAATATTCTCTGCATCATCTTCTCATAATGCCCATCTATTACATACTTTCTGTACTCATGCCATCTTCATTGTTGTACTTGCCATCAATGACAAGCATTCGTTGTCTGTTAAATATTTGTCAACAATCTCCCCCTTTGGCATTGATGGAAACACAAGCACCCACATGCATTTGGACTCTCCTCATGGACTCTTTTCTCCCCCTTTGACATCAATGTCAAAGAAGAAACATGCTCCCCCTGAGCTGTTGCAAAACATACTCCCCTGTCAACTATGAGCATCTTAGAAATACATCAGATATTCAATAAGTACTCCCCCTGACCAGGTGAATAGATTAGACACAAGAAATTATAACCCCCAACTTTTGAAAAAGATATCCAAAAGGGGTTGTTGCTAATGGTTTTGTAAATATATCTGCAATTTGTTCTGTAGAAGGTATATAATTCAGTTGAACAATTATGTTTGTAACTTGTTCTCTGAGAAAATGGTACTTTTGGAATATGCTTATTCTTGGAATGAAGAACGGGATTCTTGGAGACACTAATGGCACTGGTGTTATCACAGTGAATTGGAATGGGATCAGTGTAAGTTACCTTCAAATCTGCAAGAGTTTGTATCATCCATAAAATTTGTGTGCAGCAAGTAGCAGCAGCAATGTATTATGCCTTTGTAGTTGATAATGAAATGGATCCTTGCTTTTTACTAAGCCATGCAACTAATGAGTCACCCAGAAAGAATGCTCCTCCACTGGTGCTTTTTCTCTCATCAACATAGTTTGCCCAATCTGCATCTGAATAAGCAGTTAACTGAAAATTCTGATTT
>ML777710.1:762274-792148 GCA_009831015.1 Picea engelmannii
ATGTCTCCTTGGTATATATAGGAGACTAGGAGGTATAATTACAACTAATGGCCTAAAGCCGACATAAATAAAATAACATTACTAATATAAATTACAACTAATGGCCTAAAGCCGACATAAATAAAATAACATTACTAATCTAAAATGCCCCAATTAAGGGGTAATGAGCCAATATTAGGGCTTAACAATTACTATCTTCCTTTGAGAAGGAACATAGATCTTGCAAACCTTAGATGAATCACTATATAGCCAACTAGAATACTCTTCAAGATTGTAGGTTCAGGTTTTTTCCTTTTCTTCTTTGGAACATGAACAGACATTGAATTCCCAAACACCTTGAAATGACAAAAAATTGTTTTCTCCCCTAGGAATGCTTCCTATGGAGTCTTGACCTTCCACTCTCTTTAAGGACATTTATTCAATATGTATATTGTAGTACAACATGTATTTTTCCCAAGGAACATGGGTATATCTAAGTCATGAACCATAGACTTAGTATTCTCTACTAAGGACATTTTCTTTCTCTCATCAACCCCATTTTATGTGGGATGTAAGGCACTATCAACTCCCTCTTAATCCCAACATTGTTTCAAAAGGAATCAAAGTCATTAGAGGTATTCTCCCCTCCATTATATAATCTCAATACCTTGATCTTCCTACCTATATAGTTCTCAACAAGATCTTTAAACTCTTGGAATCTTCTAAACATCCCATCCTTAGTATTCATGAAATATATCCAAGTTGAAGGACCAGATCTTGTCACTAGGAGGGGGGTGAATCAGTGACAAAATAATTTGATCAATTTTTATTTTGTTAATGTAATCAATATTTTAACACAATATTTATCGTGGAACCTAATTGGGAAAAACCACAAAAACTTTTCTATTAACTACAAAATTTTGTTTTACAAGTTACCTATAAGGAATATGTTCTTCATTTTACATCAACACCCACTGATTAGGATGCACCCACACCCTTGTTCACCAGCACCAACTGGTAAGAAGTTACAACCCCCTATTTAGTCAACTACAACTGACAAGGAAGCACCTACTCCCCTGCAGGATTCAACCTGCCCTTGCACCACCCAACCACCCTTAATATCTGAATCTGGAAAACTTAAGTATCATGTCTTGACTGCTCCTCTCTTTGCTTCTGTCATTTAATCTTCAATGTATCTGATGCAGTCCAATAAAGTTATTCTATATCAAACACTGGATTGCATAATTGTTTCTTTGTCTCCTTTTGTTCTTGATCTTCAATAAGACATTGACAGACACACTTTTCTAATTCACTTCTCAACATATTTATAAGCCTTTAAAATTTTCAACAAAACTCTTCACAAACAACATGTATGTTCATTTAATATTACATAACCCTTGTTTTTAAGTAACAAAGTCATTAACATGACTTTGTTACTTAAAAACCACACATCATTTTAACAACCATCTTTTTTTTTTTGAAATCGATCACAGGTATGGATTGATTTCATTTTTAAATCGATTACAAATCTCTGCAAATACTACAGAAACTGAGTTCTATTGAGGCGCTTCCTTCAAACCATTTACATATGACCATACACACATGGACCATAGGATTATTAATTGAAGCGTTGCTTCTTCGTTCACCCTTTGTTTCTTTATTCCATACGACCTCGGGTGGTGACCAGACGCTAGGCCAAGCGAGCGCTTGATCACTTATCAAAATCAATGGTCACATTTTAATCTCCCGATGAGATGGACGACTGTCGGTACTTCGAGACTTCATCCTTCGTGACTTCAAGACTCTTTACAAATCTCTCGAATAAAATATGTGCGTCCATAACCTTCAACAGTTGAGAATGCTTCCAAAGTGTTCTTCAGATCAAATGACTCATGTCCACTTCGAGACTTCAGGACTTAGGGAATTTGATGGTGGTGAAACTCCCGAAGTAAAAACTCCTTGAGTGACGTAACTTATTGACATGGCACTTTCTGAGTGGCTTCCATGTGTCACCTAGATTCGTGGCTTACATATGATTAAAGTACCTATGGGACCTTGGCAATTTCCATCATCTGATTACGCCACGTGTCCTTGTTGACGTAGATATCTTCATATGGCACATGTTCTTCTCCTTGATCTAATGGTCAAGATACTTTCTGAAGTGTTCCACTAATCGAACAACTCATATCCACTTCAGGACTTCGGCCTTTGAGAATTCGGGTAATTCGATTTCTCCACTTCCCAATTCTCCCGAAGTGAGATTTTCCAAAGTGTAAACCTAGAGTAACTTGACTTCATCCAATGGTCATTATTTAACCTAAAAAGGCTTAACATGATCCAACGCCTGTCGGGAATTAGGATATTCCATATTTCAAGCATTTGGCCTTGCTTATCTTATCCTTATACTTTCTTTGATCCGTCAGTCGGGATATATTCTGAATTGTTTCCTCATATCAGACCACTTACGTCTATTTCAGGACATTTGTGGCTTACTTTGTCCTTCCATTAAACATGATCTGACGGTCCTGATATCTCCTGAAGTGTTATTCATATTGGACGGTTCACATTTACTTAGGGATTTCAGCCTTCGGGTGATCTTACTTGTTCTCAACCCTTTTCTCTCGAAGTGGTCAACGTCGAAGTTGACCACTACTACCTTGGCACACTCCGAATAGATTGAACGATCCTCATTTACTTCAGGACTTTGTATCGGACGGCCTTCATCTTTTCTTATCTTATTCTTCCACTTAACTTGATCCAATGGTCAATGTATATTGTGGAATCGTAACTTGCGTGTGGTTTAATTCGTCTCCCAAACTCCGCAATTGAAGTTGTGCGATTGTTGGTGAGTTAACCACAGTCATCGATCTTTGAATCAGTGATATATAACGATCTAGAATAATTGTGGGATTGGATATAACGTATAGTTTAATTCTTCCTTCACGCTCTACAATCAATCCCTGGCCTTGATCCGGCGCTTGGATATCCAACGGTCATGACTTAATATGATTGTTTGTTGGATCAACCATAGTTGTTGATCTTTGAGTCGATGAGATCTGACGATATAGACTAATTGCAAGATTGGAAATAACGTGTATTTTAATTCTCCCCTCACGCTCCGCAATCAATCCCTGCCCTTGATCTGGCACTTGCGTATCCAACGGTCCTGGTTTGTCTTGTGGAGATTTCGATCTTGATCATTTTTATGCATTATGCTTTCCCTTCTGAGCTTCATGTGTGTCATTTATTTTGATCTTTTGATCTTCAATGGCTAACCCTCCTAAGATCTTAATTTGTTAGTCCTTTTTGTACATGGGTTTTCATCTCTTTGTTCATACCAACTCATAATTATAACATAAAGACATTGACTGTTGACATCAATGACAATACATCAATGGAAATATGTCCAACAATCTCCCCTTTATCATTGAGGGCAACACTCTAACTTCATACACAAAATCCCCTTGCGATGATGCTTTTATGTATGAAGTTACTCTCCCCCTTTGACATCAATGGAAAACAGTTGATCCCCCTATGGTAAATCTCTATATGTCTGTATGTTACTGATCAGAATCTGAACTCGGGTAACTTCTCCTACAATCATACTTTTCGTGTCATAACTGAATGAATCCTCCTAACTTTGATCGTTGTCTCCCCCTGAATTGATGTCAATTGATGCATTATTTTCTTGAGAGATTAGATTGGAAGAGGGACTACTCCAAATCTTTGCCTGAGATATTCAAATACATATCTACTTAAGGGTTTAGTGAAAATATATGCAACCTGTTCTTGTGTTGGGACATATTCCAATTTAATGTTCTTATTTTCAGCATGATCTCTTAAATAGTTGTATTTTATTGGAATGTGCTTTGATTTGGAGTGTTGGACAGGGTTCTTGCAGAGACTTATAGCGCTTGTATTATCACAGTATATAATAGTGGATTCAACAAATACTATTTTGATGTCTTGTAATGTTTGTTTCATCCAAGCAACATTTTGTTGCTGCAATATACTCAGCTTCAGTGGTAGACAAAGAAATTGAGGATTGTTTCTTGCTTATCCAAGCTACCAATGATTCTCCCAAGAAGAATGATCCTCCACTTGTACTTTTTCTATCATCTACACAACCTTCCCGATATGCATCTGAATAGGCCTTTAAGGTGAATGAATCCTTGCTAGGGTACCACAAACCAAGATCTATAGTTCCTTTCAAATACCTAAAGATTATTTTCACAGCTTGAACATGAGTCTCTTTTGGTGTTGTTTGGAATCTAGCCACCATCCCAACAACTTGCTTGACATCAGTTCTGGAAGTTGTTACATAGAGTAAATTCTCAATCATTGATCTGTAGTGTTTTGGGTCTACAAATTTGGACTCATCTTCCTTTCTTAGTTTGCATCCAACTGTCATAGGTGTACTAATAGGTTTGCAATCCTAACTGGAATTTCTTAAGCATATCTTTAACATACTTGGACTGATGGATAAAAAAATCCCCTTTTGGATTGTACTATTTGTAATCCAAGAAAGAAATTCAGTTCACCAAGCAAGGACATCTCAAATTCTTGTTGCATCCTCCTAGAAAATTTCTTACTCATTTTTTCATCATCACTACCAAATATAATATCATCAACATATACTTCCACAATAATCATGTTATCACCAAAAATTTTACAATAAAGATTGTTGTTTCTTGATCCTCTTTTGAGGCCTTGTACTTGTAGATAAGAATATAGCCTTGCATACCATGCTTTGGGTGCTTGTTTTAACACATAGAGTGTTTTCTTTAATTTACAGACATAGTCTCCTTTGTTAGTTAATTGAAGTCCTTCTGGTTTCTCAAAATAGACTTTCTCTTCTAGGTTTCCATTGAGAAATGCTAACTTGACATCCATCTAGTATACTTTAAATTTTTTTGTAGCTGGTGAAGGCTAAGAACATCCTAATTGCCTCTAATATTGCCACAGGTGCAAAGGTTTCTTCAAAGTATACTCCTTCAACCTAAGCATACCCTTTACATACCAATATGGCTTTGTTCTTGATTACTTTCCCATTCTCATCCATTTTGTTTCCACTGATTTCTTCAACAAGTTGACAGTTTTATTGTCAGTTTCCACCAACCAAAACGACCCTTAAGCCCAAAGTCACCCATATGACCAACGTGCAATGTATGTATATATATATATATATATATATATATATATATATATATATATATATATATATATATATATATATATATATATATATCCAATGAACGATTGAATTCCTTCGTCATCAGATCGACAATTATTGTCGCTTTTACCAAAAGGTAGGGGGCCTGATAGGTCATCTCGGGCTCCAGGCTAGTGATATTCTAGTGAATTCCAAGCACCTAGAGCCCCTGCCATACCTTTGCACTACGCGTCAAATAAGTATAGTGAGGGTTGTCTATATAAACCCACATAAGATTTTTCGCACTTCC
Organism: Picea engelmannii; assembly: GCA_009831015.1. Lineage (NCBI taxonomy): Eukaryota > Viridiplantae > Streptophyta > Pinopsida > Pinales > Pinaceae > Picea > Picea engelmannii. The sequence goes on from ML777710.1 coordinate 767,716, forward strand.
AATGTGGGATAAATCCTGTTACATGAGACGATCAACACCGTCAATTTCTTGATCGGATGACTGTTGAGGCTTCTCATATTTTCCTCTGCATCGATCGACATCTCAGTATTTCCATCGATCATGTTTACCATCATAGTCCAGTTCAAAGGCCTTTACTTCCTCATCAGGTGCTATCATGTGATCTACCTTAGATTTTGCCAAGAATACACCGTATGACACTGTAACACATCGTCCAATTCATTCTTTGTTTTTGAATTCCATGACAACATTGTGTTCTTATAACCTGTTATTTTAAAGCACATTCCATGTTTCTTCAAGCGAACTACATCGTTCAGTCTTTTCATTTTCAGATTTGTACTTAATCTATTCTCATCATCACCTCACTACTGCATAATTTTCCATTCATTGTCAAGTATGGTCTCTTGATATTAGATCTTTATTTTTTTTAAGTCATCCAACTTAACATATGCACTTGCAACAATCTTATGTAATCTAATATTGTAGCATATGTTTTCTTTCTTGGTAGAATCATATCCAAGAAAGATTCATTCATTATATCTAGCATCAAATTTTCTGAGATTCCCATCAAGCCTTTCAATGTACACTTACTTCCAAAGACATTGAAGTATATTACCAAAGGAGCTCTTCCAAACCATAGTTCATAAGGATTCTTATTAATATTAATCCTGAGTTGACCTCTGTTTAATATCTATACTTTTGTGCCTACAACGTCCCTCCAATATCCATCAAATAATCTTGTTTCATTGAGCATAGTCCTTGCAGCTTCCTGGACTATTCTATTCCTTCTCTCAGCAATCCCATTTTGTTGAGGTGTTCTGGCAATAGAGAATTGTTTTTTGTTTTTTTATTCCATGAATTTCACGGAAGAGATTGAGTATTCTTTTGTTTCTTTAAGTTCAAAAACTTGTCTTTGTTTCCTGTCATATATTTTGAGCGCCCACTGTCAACATACCAGAGATCTTCTTTATCTTGGGATTTCAAGGCAATAAGACATTCCTCTTTTGATGTTTTTTTCTTTCCAAATCTTCTTTTGCTCTCTATTGAACTTTGGTTTTTCTAAGACTTCCATTAATCCGCAACTACTGGATTTATGTCCATAACTATGGCATTTGAAGCAGTCTAGGTTCCCTTCTTGTAGAGGTGCAAAGGAGTTATAATTTCAGCTTTTAACTTGATTTAATTTTTGGTTATCTTTAAGGTTATATTTATTAACCCTCAAGTTTTTCCTTCCATAATTTCTACAATGCATATCTTTGTGTCCGAAATTAGAGCATGCAAAGCAATAACCAAAGAAAATGTGAGGATACCTATTTTGATAAACCTTCTTTGGAGTTGTCTTATATTCCTTCTTGATGGGTGGAAGTAGTCCTCTGGAGTTCTGAGCATTACTTGTCTTTTCTTCATCTTTCTTCTTGAATGTACTAAGGAGAGAAACTGCATAAGATTTTGAATTACCCTGGTTTTCTTCTTGAGAGTAACCTACTCCATTTTTGTTACTTGAATCCCTTTGTGTGGTAATAATCTTATCTAATATTTTAGAGTTATTTTCATATCTTGTTTGAAGAAGTTTTGCATCAAGTTGTTTTCTTAGGTGAACTAATTATGCCTCCATTCTTTCACAGGTTATTTGTTTCTCTTTAAGAGACTTTTCCAGACTTTCTTCCATCCTATTTGCTTCTAGGATTTGGTTTTTCAGGTTGCTCGTGAGTTTCTCCATCTCTTTTTATTTATGTTCATGTTTTTCCTTTTGTTCAACTACAAAACTTTTCACTTGTCTATATCTGTTTTTGTATCTTCTTAATTCATCCAAGGCACTTAGAAGTTATCCTTCCATATTAACCTCTGCTTCATCTTCTGAATCTTCCTCATGCTCGATTTCTTCTATCTCATTAGGCTCTTAAATACCTATAAAAATGACTTCATCATCATCACTGTCACTGGATTCTGATGAACTAATGTTTTCTTCTTTTGAGTAAAAATTATTTTTCCCTTTCTAATTGGGTTTTCCCTTCTTCTTATATTGTTTATTTATGTCTTCTTCATCTTCAAGGTCCTCCTTGGGATAGGGACACTTGGCTGCAAAGTGGCCAACCTTGCCACAATTAAAAAATTTGAAAGGCAACTTGCCTTTGTACCTCCCTGATCCTTTCTGAAGTTTTTTAATAAAATTGGATTCTTTAGCATCAAATTCTTCATGATGGTTGGGTTGAGGTTTTTGCTTTTGATTTTTTGTTTTCTTGAGCATCTTGAAGGTTGCCTCTCCTTGTGGGAGGTTCTCATGACCTAATATTAACTCATAGGCTATGAGGATTCCATACATTTCGTCAATGGTGAGTTTATCTAGATTCTCTCGATCTTCAAGAGTGGACACTTTAGGATTGTCTAGCATAGGTAGTGTTCTTAGTATTTTTTCAACTAGCTCATTGTCTAATACTTCTACTCCCAAACCTCTAATTGCATTAACAATATTATCAACTCTTTCGAAGTACTCTGAGATATTTTCTTCATCCTTCATTTTTAGACCTTCATATTGTACTTTGAGAGTTTGAAGTTTGGCCCTCTTTACCTTGGAATCTCCTGCATATATAGTTTCCAATTTATCCCAAAGATTTTTTTCATTTTGACAATTTTGTACTTTAGCGATGATCTTCTTACTCAGTCCAACTTGTAGTGTGTTTAAAGCCTTTGCATGTTCCCAAAATTTCTTCTTGTCTTTTGCTTCTGTGGGAGTAACTTTTGGAACATCATATCATTTTTTGACTAATGTCCATACTTCCATTCCAATGGACATCAGATAGCTTTTCATTCTAACACTCCAGAAAACATAGTCTTCACCATCAAATAGGGGGATTTTTTATGACATCTTCAACTGCTGATCCATCCCGATGTATATTTCTCTTCAAGTGATTTAAACCCTTAGTGAAGAGACCTACTCTTATACCAATTGAAGTAACATATCTTGTCACTGAGAGGGGGGAGTTGAATCAGTGACATAATAATTTTATCAATTTTTCTTTTGTTAATGCAATCAATATTTTAACACAATATTTATCGTGGAACCCAATTGGGAAAAACCACAAACACTTTTCTATTAACTACAAAATTTTGTTTTACAAGTTACATACAAGGAAGATGTTCTTCCTTTTAGATCAACACCCACTGATTAGAATGCACCCACACCCTTTGTTACACATTATTTTGGTCACCCCGGTGATCACCTAACAACATGTGTCGATGTCCCCTGAAAATATTAAAAGAAGATTTTCTCCATGAGAAAAGTGATTTACTTTCCTCTGTCAAAAACCATATAAAGGAAGGTCGTCACACCCTGCTATATGCATGGGGTTTGATGATGCTTGATTGTCGCACTCTTCCCTAAACCTATACTACAATGTCATCACATGTTGCTTGTGCATAGGGTGTAATGATTCTTAAAGCATGATAAAAGTCAAATTCACGACTGTTCTAGAAGGGGATCTTCTAGAATATGAGGTGGCCTCCAATCGGTTTGGATGTTACTCACTTCTCTGATTTGGTGGGATCATCCTAATATCCTCATCCATCTCTCTTTCACATTATATAAGTAGGGATCTCTCATGGAAAAGGATAAGATTTGTATGGAGAGTTCTACTTCATGTTATGCTTGAGAGCTTTTCTTTAGTTCTTCAAGTCAGATTATGGATCTTCTTCATTCAAGGCATTGGAGAAAAGGTGTGTGTGTTGAAGCAAAGAGCCATCGAAAGGGGACCTTGCAACATCAAGGCATGGGTTTTATTCTCCACTTTCTATTCGCTTAATACAACAATGCATTCCTTCCCTATATAAGCATATTGTATTCTATTGTATAATTCTTTGATCATATACATAAACTTCATTAGAATAAATGTATCTTTGTTTTCCTCCATTGTTGGTTTGTGATTCTTAGACAAGCTTACTATTCTACAAACTCAAGGAAGGAGCTACAAAGACGACACTAGCAAGGACAAGTGTTTTTTAAGAGGTATGTCACTTGTAACTCATTAAACCGGTTCATATGATGATGAAGTTTAAGGCGAAGTATGCATTCTGTTATATTTTGTTCTAATTTCCTGTGGGAATTAGGGAGATTTTTTTGTTTACGCACTTACCAATTAGTCCAATAACACCCTTGTTCACCAGCACAAACTGGTAGGAGGTTACATCCCCCTATTTAGTCAGCTACAACTGACAAGGAAACACCTACTCCCCTGCAGGCTTAAACATTCCCTTTCACCACCCAACCACCCTTAATTTTTGAATCTGGAAAACTTTTGTATCATGTCTTGAATTCTCCTCTCTCTGCTTCTGTCATTTAATCTTCAATATATATGTTGCAGTTTAATAAAGGTATTCTATATCAAACATTGGATTGCATAACTACTTCTTTGTCTCCTTCTTTTCTTGATCTTCAATAAGACATTGACAGACACACTTTTCTAATTCACTTCTCAGCATATTTATAAGTCTTTAAACTTTTAAACACAACTCTTCACAAACAACATGTGTGTTCATTTAATATTACATAACCCTTGTTTTTAAGTAACACAGTGATTAACATGACTTTTCATAACCACACATCATTTTAACAACCATCTAATTTTTTTTAAATCGATCATAGGTATGGATCGATTTCCTTTTTAACTCGATTCCAAATCTCTGCAAATATTACAGAAACTGAGTTCTATTGAGGCGCTTCCTTCAAACCATTTACATATGACCATACATACAGGACCACAGGCTTATTAATTTAAGCATTGGTTCTTCTTTCACCCTTTATTTCTTTATTCCATACGACCTCCGGTGGTGACCAGACGCTAGTCCAAGCGAGTGCTTGATCACTTATCAAAATCAACGGTCACGTTTTAATCTCTCGATGAGATGGAAGACTTTCGGTACTTCGAGACTTCGTCCTTCGCGACTTCCAACCTCTTTACAAATATCCCTAATAAAAGGAGTGTGTCCATAACCTTCAACAGTATAGAATTATTCTAAAGTGTTCTTCAGATCGAACGACTCATGTCCACTTCGGGACTTCAAGACTTAGGGAATTTGTTGGTGGTGAAACTCCCGAAGTAAAAACTCCTGGAGTGACAACTTTCTGATGTCACTTGTTGACGTGGCATTTCCTGAGTGGCTACCATGTGTCACCTGGATTCATGGCTTACATATGCTTAAAGTACCTATGGGATCCTGACACTTTTCATCATTTGATTATGCCATGTGTCCTTGATGACATAGATCTCTTCATATGGCACATGTTCTTCTCCTTGATCTAATGGTCATGATACTTTCTGAAGTGTTCCACTGATCGAACGACTCATATCCACTTCAGGACTTTGGGTTATTCAATTTCTCCACTTCGCAGTTCTCCCGAACTGAGATTCCCTAAAGCGTAAACCTCGAGTAACTTGAATTCATCCTATGGTCATTCTTTAACCCGAAAAGGCTTAACACGATCCAACGACTGTTGGGAATTCAACTATTCGGGATTTCAGGCCTTTGGCCTTTCTTATCCTATCCTTCTACTTTCCTCGATCCGATGGTCGTGATATCTTCCAAAGTGTTTCCTCATATTAGATGGCTTATGTCTATTTTGAGACATTTGTGGCTTACTCTATCCTTCCATTAAACATGATCTTATGGTTCTGATATCTCCCGAAGTGTTCTTCATATCAGATGGTTCACATTTACTTCGAGATTTTGGCCTTCGGATTCTCTTACTTGTTCTCAACCCTTTTCTCTCGAAGTGGTCATCGTCGAAGTTGACCGCTTCTACCTTGGCGCGCTCTGAATAGATCAAATGGTCCTCATTTACTTCGGGACTCCATATCGTATGGTCTTCGTCTTAGCTTATCATATCCTTCCACTTAAATTGATCCAACGGTCGATGCATATTGCGGAACCATAACTTGCGTGTGGTTTAATTCGTCGCCCAAACTCTGCAGTTGAAGTTGTGTGATTATTGGTGATTTAACCACAGTCGTTGATCTTTGAACCAATGAGATCTGACGATCTAGAATAATTGTGGGATTGGAAATAACGTATAGTTTAATTCTCCCTTCGCGCACCACAATCAATCCCTTCCCTTGATCTAGCGCTTGTGTATCCAACGATCACGAATTAATATGATCGTTTGGTGGATCAACCACAGTCGTCGATGAGATCTAACGATCTAGATTAATTGCGTGATTTGAAATAACGTGTAGTTTAATACTCCCTTTGTGCTCCACAATCAATCCCTGCCCTTGATCTGGTGCTTGCATATCCAACAGTACTGGTTTTTCCTGTGGATATTTCCATCCCGATCATGTTTTTGCATTGTTCTTTCCCTTCTGGGCTTCATGTGTGTCATATCTTCTAAGCTTCTGATCTTCAGTCACTAACCCTCCTGAGCTCTTAATTTGTTAGTCCTTCTGTACATGGATTTTCATCTCTCTTTTCATACCAACTGATCATTATAACGTAAATACATCGGATTTTGACATCAATGACAATATGTCCAACAATTTCCCCCTTTGTCATTGAGGGCAACACTCTAACTTCATACACAAAATCCACCTGCGATGATGCTTTTATCTATGAAGTTACTCTCCTCCTTTGACATCAATGGCAAAGGGTTGTTCCCCCTATGGTAAAGATTTGTCTATATGTATGTTATTGACCAGAATCTAAACTCGAGTAACTTCTCATGCAATCATACTTTTCTTGTCATAACTGAATGACTACTCCTAACTTTGATCATTGTGTCCCCCTAAATTGATGTCAATTGATGCATTGTTTTCTTAAGAGATTAGATTGGAAGAGGGACTACTCCCAATCTTTGCATGGGATATTCAAATACATCTCTACTTAAGGGTTTAGTGAAAATATCTACAACTTGTTCTTGTGTTGGGACATATTCCAATTTAATGTTCTTATTTTCAGCATGATCTCTTAAATAGTGGTATTTTATTGGAAAGTGTTTTGATTTAGAGTGTTGGACAAGGTTCTTGGAGAGACTTATAGATCTTGTATTATCACATTAGATATTAGTGGGTTCAACAAATACTATTTTGATGTCGTGTAAGGTTTGTTTCATCCATTCCACTTGTGTGCAACATTCTGTTGTTGTAATATACTCATCTTCAATGGTAGACAAAGAAATTGAGGATTGTTTCTTGCTTATCCAAGCTACCAATGATTCTCCGAAGAAGAATGTTCCTCCACTTGTAATTTTTCTGTCGTCTACACAACCTTCCCAATCTACATCTGAATAGGCCTTTAAGGTGAATGAATCCTTGCTAGAGTACCACAAACCAAGATCTATAGTTCCTTTCAAATACCTAAAGATTAATTTCATAGCTTGAACATGGCTCTCTTTTGGTGTTGTTTGGAATCTAGCTACCATCCCAATAGCTTTCTTGACATCAGGTTTGGAAGTTGTTACATAGAGTAAACTCCCAATCATTGATCTGTAGTTTTTTGGGTCTACAACTTTGGACTCATCTTCCTTTCTTTGTTTGCATCCAACTGTCATAGGTGTACTAACAGGTTTGCAATCCTCTAACTGGAATTACTTAAGCACATCTTTAACATACTTGGACTGATGGATAAAAAAATCCCCTTTTGGACTGTATTATTTGTAATCCAAGAAATAAATTCATTTCACCAACAAAGGACATTTCAAATTCTTGTTGCATCCTCCTAGCAAAGTCCTTAGTCATGTTTTCATCATCACTACCAAATATAATATCATCAACATATACTTCCACAATAATCATGTTATCACCAATAATTTAACAATAAATATTATTGTCTGTCGATCCTCTTTTGAGGCCTTGTACTTGTAAATAAGAATCTAGCCTTGCATACCATGCTCTGGGTGCTTGTTTTAACCCATTGAGTGATTTCTTTAATTTACAGACATAGTCTCCTTTGTTAGTTGATTGAAGTCCTCTTGGTTGCTCAATATAGAATTCCTCTTCTAGGTTTCCATTGACAAATGATGACTTGACATCCATCTGGTATACTTTAAATTTGTTTGTAGCTAGCAAAGGCTAAGAACATCCTAATTGCTTCTAATCTGGCCACAGGTGCAAAGGTTTCTTCAAAATATACTCCTTCAACCTAAGCATACCCTTTACATACCAATCTGGCTTTGTTCTTGATTACTTTCCCATTCTCATCCATTTTTTTCCCACTAATTTCTTCGACAAGTTGGCGGTTTTATTGTCTGTTTCCACCAACCTAAATGACCCTTAAGTCCACGGTCACCCATATTACCGACATGCAATGTATATATATACAAAATATATTTTCGATGAACGACCGAGATCCTTTGTCATCGGATCGATAATTATTGTCACTTTGACCAAGAGGTAGGGGGCCTGACAGGTCGTCTCAGGCTCCAGGCTAGTGATATTCCAGTGAAGTCCAAGCACCTAGATCCCCCGCCATACGTTTGCACTACGTGTCGAATAAGTATAGTGAGGGATGTCTATATAAACCCACGTAAGATTTTTCAAACTTCCAATGTGGGATAAATCCTGTTACATGAGACGATCAACACCGTTAATTTCTTGATCGGATGAATGTTGAGGCTTCTCACCTTTTCCTATGCATCGATCGTCTTCTCAGTCTTTCCATCGATCATGTTTACCATCACAGTCTAGTTCAAAGGCCTTTACTTCCTCATCAGGTGTTATCATGTGATCTACCTTAGATTTTTCCAAGAATACATCGTATGAGACTGCAACACAATGTCCAAGCCATTCTCAGTTTCTGAATGCCATGAAAACATTGTGTTCTTATAACCTTCTATTTCAAAGCACATTCCATTTTTCTTCATGCAAACTACATCATTCAATATTTTCATTTTCATATTTGTACTTAATCTATTCTCATCATCACCTCACTGCTGCAGAATTTTCCATTCATTGTCAAGTATGGTCTCTTGATATTAGATCTTTATTGTTTTAAGTCATCCAACTTAACATCTGCACTCTCAAAAATCTTATGTAATATAATATTGTAGCATATGTATGCCTTCTTGGTAGAATCATATCCAAGAAAGATACCTTCATTAGATCTATCATCAATTTTTCTGAGATTCTCATCAAGCCTTTTGATGTAACACTTACTTCCAGATACCTTGAAGTATATTACCGAAGGAGCTCTTCCAAACCATAATTCATAAGGATTCTTATTACTATTAATCTTGAGTTGACCTCTATTTAATATGTATATTTATATGCCTACAACTTACCTCCAATATCCATCAGATAATCTTGCTTCATTGAGCATAGTCCTTGCATCCTCCTGTATTGTTCTATTCCTTCTCTCAACAATCCAATTTTGCTGAGGTGTTCTGGCAACAGAGAATTGTTTTATTTTTTATTTTTTATTTTTTTTATTTTTCATTCCATGAATTTCATGGAAGAGTTTGAATATTCTTTTGTTTCTTTAAGTTCAAAAACTTGTCCTTGTTTCTTTTCATATGTTTTGAGCACCCACTGTCAACATACCATAGATATTTTTTATCTTGTGCTTTCAAGGAAATAAGACATTCCTCTTTTGATGCTTTTTCTTTCCAAAGCTTCTTTTTCTCTCTAATGAACTTTGGTTTTTCTAAGACTTCCATTAATATGCAACTACTAGCTTTGTGTCCATAACTATGACATCTGAAGCATTCTAGGTTCCCTTCTTGTAGAGGTGCAAAGGAGTTATAATTTCTTCTTTTAACTTGATTTACTTTTTGGTTATCTTTAAGGCTATATTTCTTAACCCTCAAGTTTTTCCTTCCATATTCTCTACAATTCATAGCTTTGTGTTCGAAATTAGAGCATGCAAAGCAATAACCAAAGAAAATGTGAGGATACCTGTTTTGATAAACCTTCTTTGGAGTTGTCTTATATTCCTTCTTGATGGGTGGAAGTAGTCCTCTGGAGTTTTGATCATTACTTGTCCTTTCTTCATCTTTCTTCTTGAATGTACTGAGGAGAGAAACTACATAAGATTTTGAATTACCCTGGTTTTCTTCTTGAGAGTAACCTACTCCATTTTTGTTACTTGAATCCCTTTTTGTGGTAATAATCTTATCTAGGATTTTAGAGCTATTTTCATATCTTGTTTGATTGAGTTTTGCATCAAGTAATTTTCTTAGGTGAACTAATTATGCCTCCATTCTTTCACAAGTTATTTGTTTCTCTTTAAGAGACTTTTCCAGACTTTCTTCCATCCTATTTGCTTCTAGGATTTGGTTTTTCAGGTTTCTCATGAATTTCTCCATCTCTTTTTCTTTTTGTTCATGGTTTTCCTTTTGTTCAACTACAAAAATTTTCAGTTGTTTATATCTATTTTTGTATCTTCTTAATTCATCCAAGGCACTTAGAAGTTCTCCTTCCATATTAACCTCTGCTTCATATTCTGACTCTTCCTCATGCTCAATTTGTTCTATCTCATTAGGCTCTTCAATACCTCGAAAAAAGACTTCATCATCATCACTGTCACTGGATTCTGATGAACTGTTGTTTTATTCTTTTGAGTAAAAATTCTTTTTCCCTTTGTAATTGGGTTTTCCCTTCTTCTTGTATTGTTTATTTGTGTCTTCTTCATCTCTAGGGTCCTTCTTGGGATAGGAACACTTGGATAAAAAGTGGCCAACCTTGCCACAATTAAAACATTTGAAAGGCAACTTGCCTTTGTACCTCCCTGATCCTTTCTGAATTTTTTTAAGAAAAATGGCTTCTTTTGCATCAAATTCTTCATGATGGTTGGGTTGAGGTTGTTGCTTCTGATTTTTAGTTTTCTTGAGCACCTTGAAGGATGCCTCTCCTTGTGGGAGGTTCTCATAACCTAATATTAACTCATAGGCTATGATAATTCCATACAATTCATCCATGGTAAATTTATATAGATTCTCTTGATCTTCAAGAGTGGACACTTTAGGATTGTATAACATAAATAGTGTTCTTAGTATTTTTTCAACTATATCATTGTCTGATAATTCTACTCCCAAACCTCTAATTGCATTAACAATATTATCAAATCTTTCGAAGTACTTTGAGATATTTTCTTCATCCTTCATTTTTATACCTTCATATTGTACTTTGAGAGTCTGAAGTTTGGCCCTCTTTATCTTGGAATCTCCTACATATATAGTTTCCAATTTATCCCAGAGATGTTTTTTATTTCGACAGTTTAGTACTTTAGCAAGGATCTTCTTACTCAGTCCATCTTGTAGTCTGTTTAAAGCCTTTGCATGTTCCCAAAATTTCTTCTTGTCTTCTACTTCTGTGGGAGTGACTTTTGGAACATCATATCCTTTTTCAAATAATGTCCATACTTCCAGTCCAATGGACATCGGATAGATTTTCATTCTAGCACTCCAGAAAACATAGTCTTCACCATCAAATAGGGGGATTTTGGATGGCATCTTCAACTGTTGATCCATCTCGATGTATATTTCTCTTCAAGTGATTTAAACCCTTAGTGAAGAGACTTTCTCTGATAACAATTGAAGGACCATATCTTGTCATTGAGAGGGGGGGGGGGGTTAATCACTGACAGAATAATTTGATCAATTTTTCTTTTGTTAATGCAATCAATATTTTAACACAATATTTATTGTGGAACCCAATTGGGAAAAACCACAAACATTTTTCTATTAACTGCAAAATTTTGTTTTACAAGTTACATAAAAGGAAGATGTTCTTCCTTTTAGATTAGCACCCACTGATCAGGATGCACCCACACCCTTGTTCACCAACACCAATTGGTAGGAGGTTACAACCCCTTATTTAGTCAGCTACAACTGAAAAGGAAGCACCTAATCCCCTGCAGGCTTCAACCTGCCCTTGCACCACCCAACCACCCTTAATTTCTGAATTTGGAAAACATATGTATCATGCCTTGACTACTCCTCTCTCTGCTTCTATCATTTAATCTTCAATGTATTTGTTGTAGTCCAATAAAGGTCTTCTATATCAAACACTTGATTGCATAACTGTTGCTCTGTCTCCTTCTGTTCTTGATATTCAATAATACATTGACAAGCACACTTTTCTAATTCACTTCTCAACATATTTATAAGCCTTTAAACTTTTCAACACAACTCTTCACAAACAACATGTATGTTCATTTAATATTACATAACCCTTGTTTTTAAGTAACACAGTCATTAACATGACTTTTCATAACCACGCATCATTTTAACAACCATCTAATTTTTTTTCAAATCGATCACAGGTATGGATCGATTTCCTTTTTAACTCGATTCCAAATCTCCACAAATACTACAGAAACCGAGTTCTATTGAGGCGCTTCCTTCAAACCATTTACATATGACCATACGCACAGGACCACAGGCTTATTAATTTAAGCATCGGTTCTTCTTTTTCCCTTTGTTTCTTTATTCAATACGACCTCGGGTGGTGACCAGACATTAGGCCAAGCGATTTCTTGATCACTTATCAAAATCAACGGTCACATTTTAATATCCCAATGAGATGGACGAGTGTTGGTACTTCGAGACTTCGTCCTTCACGAATTGCAGCCTCTTTACAAATCTCTCGAATAAAAGACGCGTGTCCATAACCTTCAACTGTTGAGAATGCTTCTGAAATGTTCTTCATATAGGACGACTCATGTCCACTTCGGGACTTCGGCCTTCAGGACTTCGAGACTTAGGGAATTTGTTGGTGGTGAAACTCCTGAAGTAAAAACTCCCAGAGTGACGTAACTTGATGACGTCACTTGTTGATGTGGCACTTCCTGAGTGGTTGCCACATGCCACCTAGATTTGTGGCTTATGTATACTTAAAGTACCTATGGGACCTTGAAAATTGTCATCATCTTATTACGCCACGTGTCCTTGCTGACGTAGATCTCTTCATATGGCACATGTTCTTCTCCTTGATCTAATTGTCATGATACTTTCCGAAGTGTTCCACTAATCGAACGAATCATATCCACTTTGGGACTTCGGCCTTCAGGACTTCAAGTAATTCGATTTCCCCACTTCCCAGTTCTCACGAAGTGAGATTCCCCGAAGTGTAAACCTCGAGTAACTTGACTTCATCCAATGGTCATTCTTTAACCCAAAAAGGATTAACACAATCCAACGGCTGTCGAGAATTCGACTATTCAGGATTTCAGGCCTTTGGCCTTGCTTATCATATCCTTCTACTTTCCTCAATCCGACAGTCATGATATCTTCCGATGTGTTTCCTCATATCATACGACTTACGTCTATTTCGGGACATTTGTGGCTTACTTTGTCCTTCCATTAAACATGATCTGACAGTCTTGATATCTCCCGAAATGTTCTTCATATCAGGCGGTTGACATTTACTTCGGGATTTCTGCCTTTGGGTGATCTTACTTGTTCTCAACCGTTTTCTCCCAAAGTGGTCAGCGCCGAAGTTGACCACTGCTACCTTGGCGTGCTCTGAATAGATCGGAATGTCCTCATTTACTTCGGGACTTTGTATTGAACGGTCTTCGTCTTTGCTTATCCTATCCTTCCACTTAACTTGATCCAACGGTCTATGTATATTGTGGAATCGTAACTTGCGTGTGGTTTAATTCGTCACCCAAACTCTGTAATTGAAGTTGTGTGATTGTTGGTGAGTTAAACACAGTTGTCGATCTTTGAATCGATGAGATATGATGATCTAGAATAATTGTGGGATTGGAAATAACATATAGTTTAATTCTCCCTTCGCGCTCCGTAATCAATCTATGCCCTTGATCTGGTGCTTATGTATCCAACGGTCACGACTTAATCTTATCGTTTGGTGGATCAACCATAGTCATCGATCTTTGAGTCGGTGAAATCTGACGATCTAGACTAATTGCAGGATTGGAAATAACGTGTAGTTTAATTCTCCCTTCACACTTCGCAATAAATCCCTTCCCTTGATCTAGCGCTTGCGTATCCAACGATCATGGTTTGTCTTGTGGGTATTTCGATCCTGGTCATGTTTTTGCACCGTGCTTTCCCTTCTGAGCTTCATGTGCGTCATCTCTTCTGAGTTGTTGATCTTCAGTCGCTAACCCTCATGAGTTCTTAATTTGTTAGTCCTTTTGTACATGGATTTTCATCTCTTTGTTCATACCAACTCATCATTAAAACGTAAAGACATCGGTTGTTGACATCAATGACAATATGTCCAACACAAGTATTTTTGGAAGAATCATCAATGAAAGAAACACAATGAATATTACTTCTTAAATAAGCTAATGACACGGGTCTGAAAACCTATGAATGAACTAGATCAAGAATCCTTCTTGATATGTGCTTATTGTTTGGGAATGTAGTCTTAGCATGCTTTCCAAGTGTTCATTCCTCTCTTCTCCATCTTGAAGTCAATAAATCCAACCACCTTTTCCTTCAGAAGAGGTAAGGAACCATAGATCAGGTGACCAAATATCCTATTCCAAAGCTCACCTAGAATCTCACTATTAATGAACACAACTCTATGCTTCATTGGATTTTCTAGTAGTCTGTAAATTAAGAAGACACTCCTTGAATCCTCTAGAAAACACTCGATGAAGATCAAGGTCTCGACTTTTGATGATCACTTCTTGATCATCAAACTCAACCCCATACTTCAAATCCGTTAGATAAGAAATCGAAAATATATTTTTAGTCACACTAGGGACACATAGTGCCTCGTGTAGATCCAAAATATTTATGTCTGGCATGCAAAATGAGATAGAACCCAACCCAACCACTGGGAAAATATCATAATCACCAAGCTCCACCTGCATGCTAGTGTCTTGTTACTCCATATTGAATAAGGTTGATCTATATAGATTTATGTGTCTTGAGGCTCCAATGTTAACATATCGCTTAACCCTTGAAACTGTGTTGGTGGAAATGCATGACACCATGGTGAAGGTCATATCAAGCCTAGTAGTTAGATTTTCCATTTCTAAAGGTTCAATGCTTCCTACAAATTGTTTCTTCCATTACATTTGATATGGCTCAAATCCTTCTTCTACTAGTTATAAGACCTTGAGTCTTCTTTCTTCTTCTGACCCTTATCAAATCTTTTCTTTCCTCCCTTCCTAACCTTTCCAATGAGGGACATGTGTGGAAAATCCTCATAACTAGTTGATACATGATGCAGTCTCATCTCATCTCCAATGAAAGCATCCCACAACTGTTTGAAGTCGAGTAAATTATCTCGACCATAGTTACTTTAGAGAAATTTGTGTTATGGTGGACTAAATCGATTCAAAAAAATATGAATTATTTCATTATCCTCAAATGTGTCCCTAGTTGTTATAATATGATCTCTCAACTTTGTTATATTCATGAGGTAGCTTGTAACTATGTATGTCTTTCTCATGCAAGTAGTGTTGATATTTTTCTTTAAGAGCATATTCATGAATACATTCACACTTTGGTACAAGGTTCCCAAGGCAATCATATGTGTCGTTGGTAGTTTTCTTCCCAGTGACATAAAGGATCAGGTGATCCTTCACCAAATACAATACAATTTTCTTTGTTTCCATTGTGTTCTTGTTGTGTATTTTCTTTTCTTTTGGATCTATAGATGGTTACAATCACCTTCTCCATGAGGTACCATAAATATACATTTTCAAGGAGGTTCTATAATCTCAATTTCCATGGCACAAAGTTGAAGACTCCCTCCAACAAGTTGTAGAATTCCTGCAGAAACCCCAATAGATCTAGAATTCTAGTTAAATTGAACACATGCAATTTGCTAATATTAAAGAGATGAGAGAATTTTTTTGCTCTATAAATCAGAGAATTATATTAATAAAAAATGAATATACATGAGCAACCATCCTTAAAAAGAAGAGAGGAGGTGAATATATAGAATTTCCAACATATAAATTCTAGTCAAAAAAAAGCTAGAAATAGCTAAAATAGGTGTCATAAGCTAAGGGAGACTACATAGTTCGACCTAAACCACTAAAGATACATGTCACACACTCATTAATGTCCACAAGAGTCAAGTGATGTGCATTAGCTCACTTAAGCTCACTTAACTGACAAGAGAAGCAGTTCCAACTCACTTAACTGACCCGAAATAGTAGTTACTAATAATAATAACGGCAAAAATCATTAATTAAGGAATATTTCTCTCACTCAAAGAGGAGGTGCGCATTCCCCAATAATAGATGAGTTTTTGCATGGGGGAGTTGGAATAAATCATGAATAAATCAAGAAAATCAAGAATCGGGAGTTGAGTCTTGATCTAAAAATAGCAGTTTTCCCTAAAATCTAGGGATGAGGCGCCCTTTCTTCTCTATGTGGCCAAATTAGGTGAAATAAAGTATAAATGAATGTATTAACCAAGATCTAGGAGTCTAAGCTAGGTATAAACTAATGTAAGTTAGAGTTATTCTCCAACACCCCCCTTAAGCCTAACTGTAATGACAAAAAAATTTGAGTCCCGACAACTTGGCCATTTTAGGTACTCATTACATAAAAGAACTCCTTATGAAAAGAGGAAAGAGGGAAAACCTCGTGGGAAAGCCCCCCCCTCCACCCCCAAAAGAGGAAAAAAAAATGTTGAGTGGCCAAAAGTGACCTACTCAGTTGTCTCCACCACTCCAAGCATAGCTCTCAGTTCTGAAAAATTATTTTCAGTGAAGGACTTGGTGAAGATGTTTGCAACCTGCTGCTCTGTGGGGCAGTACTGCAATGAAATGACTCTGTCACGGATCAGCTCGCGGATATAATGCATATGAATCTCGATGTGCTTGGTCCTCTGCCTCTGAACTGGATCAATCGATATCTGAATGGACCCCTGATTGTCACAAAATATGACAGTCAAAAGTGGATACTGAATACCAAACTCGGAGAGAAGCACCCGCAACCAAACATCCAGTGTCACTGCATTCACTGCACCTCTATACTTTGCCTCTGTTGTAGATAAAGAAATCGTGGATTGCTTCTTACTAGACCAACAAAATGGCCCTGAACCAAAGCTGAAAACATAACCAGAGGTGGACTTGCGGTCTGTACCATCGCCAGCCCAATCAGAATCTATGTACCCAATTAGTGAAAGTGGGCAATCTGCAGCATAAAAGATACCAAAACTGGGAGTACCTTTCACATATCTAAGGATTCTCTTTGCAGATTTCCAGTGAAGCTCATGAGGCTCCTGCATATATCTGGAACAAACTCCTACTGCAAAAGAGATATCAGGTCGGGTGTGAGTAAGATACAACAAACTCCCAACCAATTGCCGATACAGTGTACTGTCCACCAAAGTTGTAGTACCCACATCCTCAAATCCAACCCCTGAAAGAAAGGGAGATGTTGGCTTGCATTCTGTCATCTGAAAGCGGACAAGTAGATCTGATGCATACTTAGACTATGCCATCTTGATCCCTGAAGTGGACTGAGAAACTTCAAGACCAAGAAAGTAGTGCAACAGTGCTAAATCTGTCATGGAAAATCGATCGTGCAATGTTGATTTTGCCGAATCAATAGTTGAAGGTTCCCTGTCATCAGTAAGTCATATACATAAAGTACTATCAGAAAAAAGGAATCATCATGTTGCAGCAAATAAACATTCTGATCAAATTTGCATCGAATGAATCCAATGGAAAGCAGGAAAGAATCCATCTTTGCATACCAGGCTCTGGGAGCCTGTTTTAGGCCATACAAAGATTTCTTTAATCTGCAAACAAGGGAAGAGTTCTGAACGTATCCATGTGGTTGCTCCATATAGATCTCCTCCTTGAGA
Source organism: Picea engelmannii (assembly GCA_009831015.1). Taxonomy (NCBI): domain Eukaryota; kingdom Viridiplantae; phylum Streptophyta; class Pinopsida; order Pinales; family Pinaceae; genus Picea; species Picea engelmannii. Next base: position 785,466 of record ML777710.1, read on the forward strand.
TCTCCATGAAGAAATTCACTCTTCACATCCATGTGGTGAACTTCCCATCTGCGAGAAGCGGCAATGGCCAAAACCAGTCGAATGGAGTCCATTTTTGCAACAGGTGCAAATGTCTCTGTGTAGTCTATGCCATGTACTTGTGAGTATCCTTTTGCGAGAATTTGAGATTTGTACTTGTTGATCTCACCATCTACAGCAATCTTTGTTTGATAAATCCATCGGCATCGAACAAGCTTTCTTCCTTTCGGAAGTGGAACCAAGTCCCATGTGTTGTTGTCCATAAGAGTAAAGTACTCTTCATCCATGGTAGCCTCCCAAAGTGGGTTTCCAGTAGCCTCAGAGTGTGACTTTGGATTTGAACCAAGTGAAATATAGCAATGTATGGGCAGCAAAGGTTATGTGGCAGCCAGGGCTTGAGGAGCCCCAAAAAATTGTGATCTAGTTCTTCTTGTATCCGCAGGATCACCGACTAGTTCACCCGCATCTTGCAGGGTTTTCTCTGCCCAAGTTGGCAACTGAGTTGGAGAAACCATGACCTACTCCTCATCCTCTATATCAGAACCAAAAGGTTGCTCTGATGGCTTCTCTAGAGTGCTCGAAGAAGTTTCTAAATCCTCCTCATCAGTGACAACAAGCGGTTCCTCAGTAAGGTCTTCTGAAAAATCATGCAGTGATTCTTCTTCAAACTTCACACTTTGAGCTAGAATGAACTTTTCAGTGTGAGAGTCCAGCAATCTATATCCTTTGACACCTTCAGGATATCCAACAAATATGCATTCAACACTTTGAGGCTCCAAATTCTTCCTCTTATCTGTCAGAATGTGAGCCCATGCTCGTGAACCAAAAATACGAAAGTGTGACACTTTCGGTTTCTTACTGGTCCAACATTCAAAAGGAGTGGTGCCTTCAAGTGATTTGTGAGGAACTCGGTTCTGAATGTATGCTGCACAATTAATAGCTTCAGCCCATAGCTTGGGAGCTAATGATTTCGACTGTAGCATACAATTTGTCATCTTTTTTAAAGACCGGTTTTTCCTCTCCGCAACACCGTTCAGTTGTGGTGTATATGGCACTTTGTGTTGTAGTTGTATACCTACATCAATACAAAGTTGTTGCACATCTTTGTTGACATACTCCCCCCCATTATCAGTACGGAGTATCTTAATTTTACACCCAGACTCATTCTCAGCAAGTGCTTTAAATTCTATAAGGCATTCAAATACTTCCGATTTTAATTTCAAAAAAATACCCAAGTAAAACGAGAGAAATCATCTATGAAGGTGAGTACATATCGAACCTTACTGATTGAAGGTTGCGGGAATGGGCCCGTGATGTCACTGTGAATCAGCCCAAGAGGTGAAGAAGCTCTCTGTGCCTTCCCTTTGTCAAACTTTTGCTCTGGATGCTTGCCAAGAATGCATCATTGACACACACCGCTTGTGAATTTAATCGTTGGCAATCCTTCTACCATGTTTTCCTTGTTGAGTTGATGCAAGTACTTATAGTTTAGATGGCCAAATCTTTCATGCCATAGCCTGCTGATATCATTATATTGTGATAGAAATACAGTGCTAATAGATTTAGGAACAAAGTGGGAGAAGAAATACAAATGAGAACCGTGATCTGCAATTCCATGTGCAAGATGTGAGCTTGTGGAAATGTCGGTAATCACTACGGAGTCCAGAGTGAACTACACCTTCCTTCCAGAGCCGGAATGAGTGATTTGATATATCGAGAGAAGATTTGCGGACAACGAGGGAACATTCAACACATTTGTGAAGAAACCCCCTTCAAGATCAACAATTCCTTCTCCGCACACCTTTGCAGGTGTGGCATCTCCTAAGTAAATTGGGGATCTGGTGCTTTCTTCGATGGAGGAAAATTCATCTTTTGATGCAGCCATATGGTTCGATGCACCTGAATCAAGGATCCAAGATGATGGAGTGGATGTGACAGCCATTAAAGCATGACCATCTCGTGCTCTCCCTCCCGTTCTGTTATCATCTTTCTTCTTTGCATTTTCGGGCACCGTGAGATTGTGYTGCTGCAATTGCTTAGCCATCTCATYGATAGTCTTCCTCATGCAATTTTCTTCGGGATGAAAACCTTTGGAACARTAGCTGYAAAGTGTTMTTTCCTTCTTMTTCTTCTTACCCTTAGGCTCAGAAGARTTMTYTGAAGATTGTGCRGATCTCTCYTTCTTCGATTCAGGAAATTTACMCKTTCCTTTTTKCTTGTCTTTTCCACTRCTCTTTGGAGCATTAGTAGCCGCAAGTGYTTGGTTCTTGGAATGCTTGATGGCACCCATTTGGACTAACTTAGCTTGCTCTTGAGTCAATGCTGCAATGAAATCATTCAATGGAGGCATTTTCCATTTTTCCTGAGTCAATTTAGATGCTTGAAAAGACAACACAAATACGAAATATTCAGGACCTAATTTCGAGAGAATTGAAAGGATGAGTTCTTCTTCCTCTTTCATGACTCCACATGCATTAAGTTCAACGAGGAGGGATTTGAACTTGGTGAAGAATTCTTGCAGGTTGTTGAAATGAAGTGGACTTAGGGATATGAGCTCATTCTCCAGTTGATGCACTCTCATTGCATCTTGCTTGCCGAATAGTCCTTCCAATGTGGTCCAGACCACATCGGGAGTAGTGGCTCTACTGACATGAAAGAGAAGATCTCTGGAAATTGATAGGCATATCAGCCCAATTGCTTCATCTAATTTATTGAAATACTTTATCTTCTCTGTTGCAGCAGTCGGTTCTTTCTCCATTCCCATTGTTACCCGGTAAAGCCCTTTGCTTCGGAGGAGCAGAGAGATCTTTGTCTTCCATTCGAAGTAATTGAAAGGATTTAGAATGAGTTTTGTGGGCTGAGAGATATGATCCATTGTTGCTTGTTGCGCCTCCTGATGATCTATACCTGCAAATAAAACCGTGTACAATCCACTAGATTCAATCTAGCTCTGATACCATGTAGAATTCTTGCAGAAACCTCAATAGATCTAGAATTCTAGTTAAATTGAACACATGCAATTTGTTGATATTCAAAAAATGAGAGAAAGTTTTTGCTCCATAAATCAGAGAATTATATTAATAAAAAATGAATATACATGAGCAACCATCCTCAAAAAGAAGAAAGAAGGTGAATATATAGAATTTCCAACATAGAAATTCTAGTCAAAAAAAAGATAGAAATAGCTAAAATAGGTGTCATAAGCTAAGGGAGACCACATAGTTCGACCTAAACCACTAAAGATACATGTCACACACTCATTAATGTCCACAAGAGTCAAGTGATGTGCATTATCTCACTTAAGCTCACTTAACTGACAAGAGAAGCAGTTCCAACTCACTTAACTGACCCGAAATAGTAGTTACTAATAATAGTAACGACAAAAATCATTAATTAAGGAATACATCTCTCACTCAAAGAGGAGGTGCGCATTCCTCAATAATAGATGAGTTTTTGCATGGGGGATTTGGAATAAATCATGAATAAATCAAGAAAATCAAGAACTGGAAGTTGAGTCTTAATCTAAAAATAGCAGTTTTCCCTTAAATCTAGGGATTAGACACCCTTCTTCTCTATGTGGCCAAATTAGGTGAAATAAAGTGTAAATGAATGTATTAACCAAGATCTAGGAGTCTAAGCTAGGTATAAACTAATGTAAGTTAGGGTTATTCTCCAACACAAGTGACTCTCTTGTATACTAGGAGTTGCAATTGCTGCAACTATTTCAAACAAGCTATACTTTGCAATTATTAAATTGGTGAGGGTTTCTCACCCCATGTCCCTTTTCAGGTCCATGTGCATATCACTAGCATAATTTTGCTCCAATCATTAAATCTTGGACAGACTAATCATTGAAACCCTCCCACGATGTTTTGATTCATGTATCGTGCCTCTCCATCCACAAAATATGGAACATTTTTAAAACTTTGATACCATGTTAAATTTTCTAAACCATAGTGAACATATTATGCACTAAAATAATTCTAATAGAAAATTAAACCACTCAAAACTGAAAGACACTCAAAACTACACTTTGTAATTAATGATAGAATCTATAAACACATAGTATAAAGATATATAACAAAAACACAATAAATGTATGGACACAACCTATTACTTATTTTCATCACTTGTGAAAATGAAAATATGCTACAGGAAAATAGTGAAAAACGAACTAAACAAATAAATTACAGGTCCATACCATAGCCTTTGTCTAATAGAATTGAGAAGGGCACACTTAGGGTTTAAAAAAATAGACCTATCATTTCGATGTCGAAATCAACATGAGACTAGATGAATTGCTCCAAGGTACACACTCAAATTCCCATGGGATCTACACCCTATCTAACAAATAACTCAAAATTAGGAAAATTGTTATAAATAAAACTACTAAGACTTTATCTAAACTAGAAGAAAGAAAGGATACAATTATCATTTCCTATCCTATATATAGTTGGTGTGTGCATTCATACACACACCCTCACTAATAAAAGCCTAAAATTAGTGATTTTCCCTCTAGCCTTATTTAATCTTACACCCTCATCTAGAGATCATCATACAATGCAAAAATCAAAGATATGCAAATCTATTGAGTGTGTGATACTTTTGTAGCAAAAATACACCCACATTAGCTACATGTGTGCATAATGTTGTATAAGACTATTTGAGGTACACCCAAACAATTTTTCTTACACTTTAGCACCAAGTTTTCCTCCCACTACAACATCCACTATCGCATCAGGTTTTGCTTCCACTATAGCTTCCACTCTTGCACAGAGTTTGTTTCCATTTTAACACTAAGATTTTCTTCCTATACAACTTCCCCTTTAACAACGGCGTTTTACTTTCATTTTAGCATCAAGATTTTCTTCCAAGTTTCATTTTTTGTTTGCAACTATTACATATATGAGTTTGTACTAAAATAACATTTGAAATTTAAATGTAAAAGTTATTATATTCATTTTATTGGTTTAAATTATGTGAATGAAGTGTATTAAAATTATAAATAAAATTTAACAATATTAAATAAATATCTCAATTCAAATTAATATCATAACAATTATTTATACATTTAATGAAAATAAACAAGATCCATCCATGGTAAAATAAAATGGACATCTATTACAGTTTAGATATTTTGAACAAGATAAAACAATAACAATATCATCATAGAAATTTACCATAAAAAACATCAACAACTTCCTATATATATAAGCAAGGTGATATTGATAAAACCATCATCACCATCAAATAAAACAAGTAAAAATATAATGTCATTATCAACACATCGTCATGTCATAGACAACATCATATAAATGTAAATAAAAAAGTCAATGTGATGTAAATATAATATTATAAGAAACATGTTTGATGATCCCCATATATACAAAAGTCAAAACAATGTTTTTATTATCATAATATGTCTCAACACCAATCCATGATACTAGTCAATATGATGCAAATAACATGCATTCATATTGTCATATAACCATATATCCCTGCTAGCATCTGGATTCTCACAATTATTATCCTCAACAATGTCATCACCACCACCATCATCATCCTCATTATCACCATCCTCTTGATCTGTTATGAACTAAATGCTTAAGATATCACAATAAACCATAAGTACACACCATGTACACCAATGTGAGCATAGATCACAACTACAAGATAGATAATAGATATGTATTGCACAATAACACCTTAAGGAATAGGAGAAAATACCCCAATGCATTCATACATCCAATCACATGTCCTCAATGACTATATGATCTCTATATATACCTATTCAAACATTGCACATGTCGTCCATTTATTATTAGGCCGACCCTATTACATATACATTTACACATTACATGTATATTTAAATCCATATATGGCCCCCTTGGGGTCATATGATGTACATTTAACCCCATATAAGAGCCTCCCTATGGTCATATCATCTACATTTTACCTCATATATATGACTATCATGTACAATTAACCTCATATATGCCCCCCTTGGGGTCATACCATAATACCCTCCAAAATCTTTGTCCTCAAAGCTTTGCAATTGGTGTTATATGATATGACCCCATATATGCCCCATTGAGGTCATACCATGATCCTTCTCCTCCTAGTCCTCATCATCCTCTTGGTCTTCCTCCTCCTCCTCCTCATCTCTCAAATTTGATCTAGTCTCAACATAGTTTGGATAGTCATCTTTTGATTTTTTGGAGATAATGGCTTGAAAAGAAAACAAAAATATGATATTAGATGTTAGTATCAAGTGCATTTTATATAATTAGATTGCTCATTGATATATGGAAAACATTATAAATTATGCCATAAGAGTAAAATAACATAATAATTTCAAATAATAAGCCTCTTTGATAGGGCAACCTCCTTTTACGCCACATAAATGTTCAAGTACAAGATGATTTCAAATCAAAATGTTTCCTTGGTATATATAGGAGACTAGGAGGTATAATTACAACTAATGGAATAAAATCGACATAAATAAAATAACATTACTAATGTAATATGTCTCAATTAAGGGGTAATGAGCCAATATTAGGTCTTAACATGCCCCTCCCCTTGAGACAAGTGTTGTCTGCAACGCTTGAGTAACTCTGGATGCTTCTGTATAAAAGACTCATCTTCCCAAGTGGAATCTTCAGCCG
>ML777710.1:793997-814424 GCA_009831015.1 Picea engelmannii
GTAACCTGTCAAACCCAAAAATCCTCTAAGATTCTTCAATGTTTTGGGAATCGGCCAGTCCATCATGGCCTTAATCTTGTTAGAGTCTACCTTGACACCTTCATGAGATACAATATGACCCAAATACTCTACCTCCTTCACTCTAAAGAAACATTTGGATGGTTTGGCATATAGTTGTTGCTCCTTTAGTAGTTGTAGCACCTTGTCAACATGTTGAACATGATCCTCCCAAGACTTGCTATAGATTAGTATATCATCAAAAAATACTAACACAAATTTTCGAAGCAAGGGCTTGAAAATGGAATTCATCAACCCTTGGAAAGTGGAAGGTGCATTTGAAGGCCAAAAAGCATGACCAAAAATTCATAATGGCCTTCATGAGTTCAGAAGGTTCTTTTGGGGATATCTTCTTTCTTCATTCTAATCTGATGATACCCTAAACGGAGATCCAATTTTGTAAAATAGATCGCTCCATGTAGTTCATCTAACAATTCATCAATGAAGGGAATGGGAAACTTATCTTTAATAGTGATCTTATTGAGCTCTCTATAATCTGGACACACGCCATGAGCTATCTTTCTTGAATACCATTACCACTGGTGCAGAGTAAGAACTTTGACTAGGTCTAATAATGTCAGCCTCTAACATTTCTTCAACCATGCGCTCAATTTCACTCTTCTGGGCGTAAGGGTATCTGTATAGCCTGATGTTAGGAGGAACACTCCCGGGAATTAGGTGAATTTCATGATCATCATTTCGAATGGGTGGAAGACCTTTGGGAATATCTTCAAATACTTTGGATTGATTATCAATGATCCCTTGGAGATCTTGAGGAATAGATGGCTTAAATGTTTGAACATCTAGTGAGCATAGTTGTGCAATAACGCCTTGATGCTCCTTTTTCAATAATTTTGTCATGTCATTAGAGCTTATCACCTTATCGGGTTTCCCTGTGATACCTCTTAACTCAATTTATTTTCCTTCCAATGAAAATTTCATGAAAAGTTCTTGAAAATTAAAAGTCGTTATTCCTAATGATTGTAACCATTGGATTCCTAGTACAACATCTGCACCACCCATGGATATAGCAATCATTGGACTATTCATTACATGTTCCCCCATAGTAAGATTGATCTTATTGCATTTCCTGAGCAATTGATAGTTCCTCCATCTGCAATCATTACTTGAAACTCTGGCGCTGGATATACAAAGCAATTGAGAGCTTTGGCTAATTTATAGTGAATGAAATTATGAGTATTGCCAGAACCAATTAGGACTATTACCTTTTTCTTTTTGATGTATCATTCGATATTGAGGGTTTGAGGAGTGTTAATTCCAGCCAATGCATTACACGATATCGTGGGAGTCAACTCTTTAGACGAAATTGTTTCTACGTTTTCATCTTGAGATGGTTCTTGTTCTTCTTCTTCTTCCTCTTCACAATCTATGTAGAATAATTTCTTCTCACCACACTTATGTCCCTTACTGTACTTGTTGTCACAATTAAAGCATAAACCTTTTGCTTTTCTTTCCTCCAATTGTTGAGGTGTCAACCTTGTAGGTTGAGGTGTTTTAGAAGGAGCATTGTTCTCTCTATTGATGTTAGGATTGGTTCTTCTAGTAGCCATAGCCATATTTTTACTTTCAACATTTATTGCCACCTTAAATGCATTCTCCAATGATTTGGGTTCTCAAATGCGAACCTCATGTTGAATGATATCCTTTAAAGTTCCTATGAATACATCAATCAAGTGCTCATCTGGAATATCTGTTACCTTTATATTCAATCTTTGGAAGTTCTCAATGTGCGCGTTAACTAAACCCTTTTGCTTGAGATTTATCAATTGGCTAAAGAAGGTATTTCACCTTGTATCATCATAGTGTGTTATCATTTCTTCCATGAAAATTGTCCAAGTGACGAGTGATTTGCGAGAACAAATTCATCGATGCCATACAAATTGATTGGGTTCTAAATATAAAGAAGCAATTTGTACCTTTTGTGTATGTGGCACATTATGTAGATCAAAGAATTGTTCCATCTGAAGTATCCATGTGATTGGGTCCATGCCATCAAACTTTCTCATATCGATCTTACGAACGTGGTTGGTCTTCAACCCAAAGTTGGAGTTTCTTCATTCTTGATTCACCTTCCTCGTGTCCTCATCATGAATTTTATGGGATGCATTTTCACTTTTAGGTGTCTTCTCTGTTACGAAATTTTTCAATACTTCCATGGTCTCCTATTTTAAACCATCCATCTTTGCCTCCAACTTAGCTTCCATCTCTTGCAGTTCATCTTTTGTTACTATCTTCTTTTGTAAATCATTTATGTCCCTACGCATTTCTTCACCTTCATCAAGAGTCCAAGTAGGATTCTTATTTGGTGTAGAATTCCCTTTGTGGGTGGCATGTTGGCCAAGTATCACTTTTGAACCTTGATTTTGAGGTGGTTCTGCTAGACAATCTTTCTTCTATTGTATCTCTCAAGTTTCGTCCCTTATGGGTATGAAACTTCCTTTTATGTAGTTCATGATATTTCTTCTCTGCAATGCCATAGGTCTGATCAAAATTGGATGTGTCAAGTGGAATTTACGATAACTTCCCCACAACTTGTTGATTTTTTGTCTTTTCAGGAGATCTCACTTGTATAGTGTTCCCCACACAAAATAATTGATATAAATTCTGAAACTCGTACCAGAAATACTACAGATTGTCCATTATCCAATGAAACCGATCTCACTCAATTTGGATACTCTAGGAAGAAGTTATGATTGTTTTACCTGGAACACTTTATTGAGACTAGTCAATAGGACTAGTCAAATACCGTATATTCCACAGGGTGTATCTACAAATGTAAGATGACCCAAAAGTTGAACGTTTTACCACAGATACCTTACTAATTTCTGTGAATATCCTCCGGATTTCAGGGTCTGAAACGTCACAGAAAAAAAAATTATAGCGAAAAATCCGCAATGACTCAGTTCATGACGATTCCAGAACCCTATCTTGCACAGGTTGTATCTCCGAAAGTATAAGGCTTCAGGAGCTGAAATTTTAACCCAACATACCTTGATCTGTCTAATAAATATCCTCCAAGCAATTCTTTCTTAAATGTTGTTAAAAAAAAATTATAGCGAAAATTTCAAGGTGTCTCGGATGTAGCAGCGAAACCCCAAGACCTTGAGCTCCGATACCATATGTTAAGAACCAAATATCAATATAGCATAGAAAAATTTCAGAATAAGTAATCAATTCCTTGAAAAGAGATAATTTCAGATAATAAGTCTCTTCTAAGGGGAAACCTCCTTTTACCCCACATAAATGTTCAAGTACAAGATGATTCCAAATGAAAATGTATCCTTGGTATATATAGGACACTAGGAGGTATAATTACAACTAATGGAATAAAGCCGACATAAATAAAATAACATTACGAATGTAATATGCCCCAATTAAGGGGTAATGAGCCAATATTAAGGCTTAACATGCCCCATTGGGGTCATACCATGATCCTTCTCCTCCTAGTCCTCATCATCCTCTTGGTCTTCCTCCTCCTCCTCCTCATCTCTCAAATTTGATCTAGTCTCAACATAGTTTGGATAGTCATCTTTTGAGTTTTTGGAGATAATGGCTTGAAAAAATAAAAAAAAAATATGATATTAGATGTTAGTATCAAGTGCATTTTATATAATTAGATTGCTCATTGATATATGGAAAACATTCTAAATTATGCCATAAGAGTAAAATAACATAGAAGGAAAAAATTATCTTTTAGCATGTTATTTGTGCCTAACTAACCAACACAAGTTTATGTGATAGGGTGTTATATGATATGACGCCATATATGCCACATAGGGGTCATACCATGATTCTCCTCCTCCTCCTCCTCTTCCTCCTCCTCAAATTTGATCTAGTCTCAACATAGTTTGGATAGTCATCTTTCGATTTTTTAGAGATAATGGCTTGAAAAGAAAACAAAAATATGATATTAGATGTTAGTATCAAGTGCATTTTATATAATTAGATTGCACATTGATATATGGAAAACATTCTAAATTATGCCACAAGAGTAAAATAACATAGAAGGAAAAAATTATCTTTTAACATGTTATTTGTGCCTAACTAACCAACACAAGTTTATACATGGTTTATGTTCCTAGCTAAACTAGATCTCAAATAATGCTCATTTAATCCATGCAAATTTCTAGACAATAATGACAATAGATGATATCATTCACCAAAAAAAAGAACCACTGTGGATTCTCAAAGAAATAAAAATGGAAGTAGGGCAGTTGCAGTCCCTGAATTCAATATAAAGAATTCATCACGGAACAACCATGTGGATTTTTGTGGAGTTACCTTCATAAACAAAAGCCAATAAATTTTGCATTTGGATATACAATACATGATAAATTAGATGGTATAGTTGAAATTCATAGAGTGTAGTTGGTAGTTAAAGGGTGTGCGTATGTCCCCGAGGTGTAGGACAATCGGTGACGGAGTGTGTTGTTAAGCCACTCCGTGATGTTAAAGTCACCGGTTCGAAACCTGCGGGGACAAAAAATCCAACCATGTTAAGGGTTGGTGTGGCTCAGGCCGGGTGCAATCCCCAGGTGATTTTGACGGCTTAGATGCCCCTGAGTCGCGGTTTCTCAAGCCACAGGTTAATGCAGGTCCTGCACAAATTAACAAACAAAAAAAAAAGGGTGTGCGTATGAAAAAGTGATTGATTATAAAGAAACATTTCCAATAGTAGCTAAGATTACTACAATTTGAACTATGTAATCTATCACAACATAGTTTGAATGGAAAATTCCCTAGATTAATGTTAAGAGTATTTTTCTTAATGGATGGATTGATGAGGAGCTATATATGGAGAGGCCACCTGTAATTTCATGGTTCAAAGGAAAATTTAGTGTATAAAATACAAAAACATATGTATGGGTTTAAGTGGGGACATATAGCATGCTACATGTAGATTAATAAATACTTCAAAGAAGTCGTGTTCAAGAAGAGTCACTTAGATCCAAATCTATATGAAAATACATAAGACTTGTGAATTGTTTTCAATCATTTTGTATGTTGATGATGTCATTATCATAAGTAGTATTGAACCTGAGGTTGCAACAACAACAAAAAACTTATTACAAAAATTTTACATGATAAACCCCTAAGTGTTACACTATTATATTGGGATGGAAGTATGACATAAAAATGAGGACATTTTTTGTCTTAATAGATTAAGTATGTTAATGACACAACTAATTAAAATGACATGTCGCAAAGAATTAGGATACCATTGTAACTTATATCATGATAGTTATAGTTAGGTACTGCATTTTCACCAAGAGGAGATACCCAAGCTTGAGCACTTGAATGGAGCTTGGAGCCATGTTGGCCCTTGGTTAGATATTAAGGAAGAAAGCAAATATTAAGGGAGAAGAACGACAAAGTACGAAGTGCATGGAAGGCACATAAACAGAGGAAGGGTCAAAGTGGTTAAAGAAGCAGAAAAGAAGGAATGAAGTAAGGAAAAGCAAGTCGAAAGAGAATATCAAGGAAGATAAAGCATCAAAGAAGATAGATCACGGACAACTCAACAAGCGGAAGAAGACACCAATTGGTGCTTTGGAGCACCTCGCGGAAAATAAGGAAGAACAGGTTGGCGAAGCCCTTAAAACATGGGCCACATAGACCTAGGGTTTTGGATCTAGGGTTTTGACACCTAGACTTCGGTCTAAGGTTTCCCAAGAGTCATGTAATGTATAAATAAAGGTCTAGAAGAGTTGAGAGGGTTGTTCATCATTGGTTATTATTGGTGATTGTTGATCATTGGTTGTAATTGTCAAGAGAGAGAAGTATTTTTCATTTGTATTCTGGATCTTCAGTTGAGTGCGAAGATCAACCCTACAGCTAGGTGTGCAGGGAGGGGAGAGAAAGAGAGAGAGAGAGAGAGAGAGAGATATGCAGCTAAGTGTGCAAATAGAACTATATGTTTTCATCTAAAGGTCTTCTTACATCCGCCTTATTCTATTTTATTGAAAGGCCTTATTAATATTGACCTTTATTACATCCGAATATATTTCTCTACGTATGTGCGGGTTAGGACCCTAACATGTCCGCCCCCTTACAAACAACCTTGTCCTCAAGGCTTGAGATATGGAAATTGCTGCAGAATGGTAGTTGGTTCCCAAGTGCCATCTGTTGGAGTTGTATCTTTCCACTGGACTAGCACTTCCTTGATGGTTCTCTGACACAGGCGACGCTCACGCTGGTCCAAAACTGCTTCTGGTTGTAGCCAAATGGATCCTTCTTCAGCTAACTCGGGAAGGTTGGTTTGAATTTGGCACCTAGTTCCAATCACCTTCTTTAAGCATGAAACATGAAAAACAGGATGTAGCTTCGAATGACTAGGCAAAGCTAACTGATAGGCGACTTGTCCCACACGCTTGAGAACTGTATAAGGACCATAAAATTTGGGCGCTAGCTTCTGACAATGCTCGGCCTTGAGGGAAGTTTGCTTGTAAGGTTGCAGTCGCAGAAACACCTGATGCCCTTCTGCAAATTGACGTTCAAAGAAACCTTGATCTGCTTGTTGCTTCATGTGATTCTATGCCATGACCAAGTTCTCTTTGAGGGTACGGAGAATAGCCTCTCGAACTGTAAGTGTTTGGTCAACCGCCTGGACCTTCGAGGTACCCGGTAAGTGTGAGAGAACTGAAGGTGGCTTCTGTCCATATACCACTTCAAAAGGAGTCATGTGTGTAGTTGTATGGTAGGAAGTGTTGTACCACCATTCAGCTAGGGGTAACTATTGAACCCACTGATTTTGCTTTTCAGAGGCAAAACACCTCAAATATGTTTCCAAACACTTGTTGACAACTTCTGTTTGATCATCAGTCTGGGGATGATAAGTTGTGCTGAGATGCAATTGGTTGTCATATAGCTTGAACAGTTCTTGCCAAAAATTGCTTGTGAAAGTTGGGTCACGATAAAAAACAATAGAGTGCGGCATGCCATGAAGCTTGAAGACTTGGCCCATGAAAATTTGAGCCATCGTGGATGTAGTAAATGGGTGTTGAAGAGCGCAGAAATGAATATACTTGGAAAGGTGATCAACAACCACCATTATGACTGATTTATTTCCCAATTTGGGTAAGTCGGTAATAAAGTCCATAGAGATATCCTTCCAAATAGCAGGTGGAATCGAAAACGGTTGTAGTGTGCCCGGAGATTTGACTATTTCTCCCTTGTTGCGTTGACACACATCACATTTAGCGACAAAATTACGGATGTCCCGTTTCATACCATCCCAGAAAAAAAAAATGTTTGACCATGTCATATGTTTTGGTGAACCCGGAGTGCCCCACTATGGGTGTAGCATGAAGCTTAGAAAGTACCGTGGATTTAAGCTTTGACTGTTTACTTATATACAAACGGTCTTTGTATCAAAGCTCATCCTGGAGCCAAGAGTACCATGGGGGAGCTGGCGCATTGGACTACAATTGTTGGATTAGATGCAGACTTTTGGGATCTTGTAGCCATTCCTGGCGAACGGCTTGGAGCCAATCTGGTACAATGAAGGAAAGAGAAAAAAGGGATCATTCTTCTTCATATTTTCGAAAAAGTGCATCCACCACCACATTGTCTTTGCCTTTCTTGTAAATGATCTCATAATCATATCCAAAGAGCTTAGTCACCCATTTTTGTTGCTCCGGGGAGGAAATGCGTTGTTCCAAAAAATACTTGAGGCTTTGATGGTCTATCTTAATTTGGAAACGTTGCCCCAAGAGATAAGGGCGCCACAGATCAACGGCATGTAGAATAGCCAACATTTCATTTTCATAGATGGGTTTGCCCAGATTCCTTTCAGATAGTTGCTTGCCGGTGAAGGCCAAAGGTTGACCCTCTTGCATAAGGACAGCGCCAATTCCTTTCCCTGAGGCATCACATTCCAACACAAAGGTCTTTGTGAAATCAGGAAGGGCCAAAACCGAAGTGGTGCACATGGCCATCTTCAAGGTTTGAAAATCTTGACCAGCGGCTGGAGTCCAAGTGAAAGAGTTATTTTTTAGGAGAGCAATGAGAGGTGCTGCAATATTTCCATAATTCTTAACAAACTTGTGATAATACGTTGTTAAGCCCAGAAATCCACGCAAGCTTTTGAGAGTCTTTGGTTGCGGCCAGTCTTACATAGCTTCAATCTTTTTCAGATCCACCCTGACGCCATCCTTGCCAACCAGATGACCTAAGTATTCTACTTCAGCAGCACCAAAAGCACATTTAAACTGTTTCAGGAAAAGTTGGTGTTGAGAGAGTAGATGGAGAACTCTATCCACATGAGTAAGATGGTATGTCCAGGTTTTGCTATAGATGAGGATATCATCAAAGAAAACTAAGACAAAATGACGGAGAAAGGGACGGAAGACATGATTCATGAGGCTTTTGAAGGTGGAGGGGGCATTACACAAGCCAAAGGGCATGACCAAAAACTTATAGTGGCCCTCATGAGTGCGAAAGACCGTCTTGGGAATGTTTGACTCTTTCATACGTATCTAGTGATAGCCCAAGCGAAGATCAAGTTTATTAAAGAATTGTGTGCCACTCAATTCATCCAGGAGGTCATCAATGACAGGGATGGGAAATTTGTCTTTAATGGTCAGTTTGTTGAGGGCACGGAAATCAGGACACATTCGCCAAGAACCTTCTTTCTTCGAGACTATGACTACAGGAGAAGAGTAAGGGCTCGTACTAAGGTGGATAACGACGGCATTAAAGAGTTCCTGGACCATTTTCTCAATTTCATTTTTTTGTGAAAAGGGGTGGCGATACAGACAGATATTGGGAGGAAGACTTCCGGGTACAAGGGGAATGGAATGATCATGAACACCACGGGAAGGAGGGAGTCCTTGGGGAGTGGAAAATACCATTTGATGTTTAGAAATGAGGGCTTGGAGGTCTTGCGGCACCGGGAGTGTCTCTGTTGCTTGTATGGCATGGAGTTGGGCAATGACACCAGAATGACCTTTTTTTAGCAGCTTTTCCATGCGATGGGAACTAGTGATCTCAGGTGAACCAGCGGTGATGCCTTGGAATTTATATTGGTGGCCTTCCTGGTCGAATTGCATAGTTTATTCCTTAAAATCCATGAGAATGGGATCCAAAGTCCTTAGCCAATCGACACCCAGCACAATGTCACAACCGCCCATGTCGACAGCAAACATATGGGATTTTAGGTGGTAGTCACCGATTTAGAGACGCACATTTTCACAGCGCCCTCCACATTTCATAGAACCACCATTGGCAATCATGATTTGGAAATTGTTTCATCCATCAATGTAGCAATGAGTTTCTTGGGCAATGCGACGATGAATAAAATTATGGATGCTTCCACTATCAACCAGAATGATGACCTTTCGATGCTTGATGTAACCGATTAACTTGAGGGTTTGGGGAGCGGAGAAGCCAGTGAGAGCATTGAGGGAAATGACCGGTTCTACTTCGGGAGGGTCTGAGGGAGGCGTTATGTCAGTGATTTCAGGTGACTCAGACACAAGGGGAGTTTCAACATCCTCTTCCGAAATATCCTCGGAGATGGCCATAAAAACCTTTTGTTTCTTACACTTGTGGCCCGGGAAATATTTGTCATCACAATTATAACAAAGGCCTTTGAGTTGGCGTTCAGCCATTTCAGCCCTAGTCAATTTTTGGATCTTTAGTGGGGCGGAGGGAGTAGTGGGATTTACGGGTTTAGGGCGAGGGATAAAGGAGGGTTTTCGATTTTGAGAAGATACAACATGTTGTGCTTCTTTAGCTCTTTTAGTAGCCTCCACCCAACTCGAAGGTCGAGCCATAAGGACATGGGCCTTAATCTCATCCTTGAGGCCACTGATAAAACACTCTCGAAAGAAAGCATCAATCATGCCCTTTGTTCGAAAAGTCAGGCGCTCAAAGGCAACTATAAAGTCTTCCATTGTTCCTGATTGTTTCAACTTTATCAAATGGCCCAAATGGTTGGTGTCAGTGTCAAAGCGTTCATAAAGTTCAGTCACAAATTGTGTCCAAGCAATATACCCTTGACGAAAAGTTTTTCTCCATTGCCACCATTGTCAGCGTTCTTGATCTAGATGGAGAACACCATACCAGAGTTTGGCCAAGTCATCTGTAATGTCGTATAAAGAGAAATAATGTTCCATTTGGATTACCCAACCAGTGGAGTCCAAGCCATCAAATTTGGTCACATCCACCCGCGGAAGGCGTAGGTCACGTTGAAAGTGATGGTGTTGAAAGGTATGGGAATGGGAGGAGTATTCACCTTCAGTCTTTGGAGGTGCGTCAGAGAAAGGGTCATCTATAGTGATCTTCAGTTTGGTGCAGAGTGATGCAAAGACAGATTCAAGCTGGGTGGTCAGTTCTTGTTTGACTTCCTCCATTGAGGACTGCATGGTTGTATTTATGGTTTTATGGATGGTTGTATCGATGGAGGCAACATTGGTACTGAGTTGTTTCACTTCTTTTTGGGTCTCGAGGAGACCAGATTGCAAGGTGTTGAAGCGAGCTTCCAAGTTTTGGCTACGAGTATGGACCATGGGGATGGGGGAACTAAAAAGGGGTGGGCGGGGTCAAAAATTTTGTCGAAAAATGATATGGATGAATGTGATAAGGGTGAAGAGATGAATCCAATGGAATAGGTCTCAAATAATGGTGAAAAAAAAATGTTTTACACCTGTGGAGTTATACTCCGGTCTGAAGAATACTGCAGAGATGAAATCCCCAAATTCTTAACCAGCAAGAAAAGTGTAGTGATTTGGCAACCCGAACACAGTTGCGCGGCAACAGATCTTGTCTGTTTTAATTTGTTTATGTTTATGTCCCCCAAGAGTTAGGTATTCAAGAGTTCTACAGACAAGGGTTTGCCCTGTGCTATAGCTCTCTGATATACGTGCGGGGTCCAACAGTAATACTCGGCCCAATATCTCAGGGCACTAACTAAGGAGGATAGACTGTACCCTTAGCCGTACTACCCGACTACCCAGGTACTAGAGAGTATCTTCCCGAGTGTTGTTCTCAGTGGCACTATAGCAGTCAGGCGGCCGATCGGTTTATCTAAAGAGGGCTTCAGWAAATCTAGGTCGATCCGTACACAGGTGTTGTTTTATGCGCTACCACTCGAAGGGGTACCAACAGGGGTTACAAGGGTGGCCAACAGATGTGCGCTTAAGAACCACTTGTATTTCCTACGTGTATGAATCCCTCAACTGCGGGTTTATGCACGTAAGAACAGATCTTTGTGGTTTAAAGACGTCGGAATACACCTCTACCCTGAAAAAAAAAAATCCCACAATTTCTGAAAGTGCTATGATACCACTTGCAATATACCAGATATAAAAAGTATGTGGAACAGAAATAAAATGCTAGAAATGGCAGAATAACAGTAATATAACCAGCATAATCTCCACAATAACACAGAAATGATATAAGAACAGCAACAGAAATAGCACTTTGATTCAAAAAGCAATGTTCACGGGCCTCTTCGAGGGGGAAACCTCCAGTCGAACAACGCTCGATTACAATAATCTCCAAGCTAGGGTTTTCATACCCTCGACCCTTATTTATACTAAATATGTTTATCAAAAGAAGCATCTAGAGGAAGATCCTTCTAGAAGCGGAAGCTTCTATTAGGTCTTTTTACATCCGCCTTATTCTATTTTATTGAAAGGCCTTCTTAATATTGACTTTATTACATTCGTGCTCTACCTATGTGCGGGTTAGGACCCTAACAAAAACCTACACTGTTCTTCAAGGGAACCCACACTTTACAAGTATAAATGATTGAATAGTTTCCCACACCTCGTCAATAATTATATTAACTCTATATTGACAAACTAATGCACTCGATGCTGCAACATTTATTTTCTCAATCTCATTCTCATACTTTCTTGTACTTGGCCTTTTAAAAAAACATTGGTAGATTAATTCTTGCCAAAACAAAATAATAAAAGTCACACAATATTATTGTTTTGTCAATACAAGGAAGATTTCCAATTTAATGCTTTTAGAAAAGACACAACTTAATGCATCAATATCCTTCTTTTCAACAAAATGACTAACTTTTTGTTGATATGAAGCCTAAACTCTGACGATTTTGATTAGGTTTGATTTACATGTGGACCATGAAGTGACAATTAGTTTGCAAGTTTATTTGGTGATGCTTTGAAATACGTCAACCTGCGAAATCATGTTTTACCTTACAGATCATAAGCAATGAAAATCCTACTGTTAGCAATGTTCCTCGAGGGATTTACTTTATTGGTAGACTTGGAAAATTTTGTATTCGAAGTCACACCAAGACATTTGGTAGTGTATCTTTTCCTTTGTAGGATCAAAGCTTCTTAAAAGGAGAACCCCCATACATCTAACCCAAAAATTAAGCAAAGCTGCCTAAGAAATTGCCCCCAGCCACTATTTTGATTTCAATCTTCAAAATAACACTCTAGATGGAACTTATATAACTTATATTTAAACATTTAAGATGTTTATATTCGCACTAGCTAAGGAACATCCCATGAACCATCATGATCGACAGCAATAATAACTGAATATGTCAATTGGCATCCTGTCTTGGGGGTATGACAGAGGTCAATTATGGTATCATGAGACAACAGTATTTTATAGATTCCTGCAGGCTATATCACCCCCTGCTTCAGTTTCAGCATACTGATCACAAACTCCACTGCAGCCTCATGTACAGCATTTAAATCTTCCTGATGAATACAAGTATGAACAAATGTCAACAGCAAATGATGTTGTTTCCATGTAAAAATGATACACCATGAGCATTTCATCTACTTTATAGGTATTTGCTCAATGTATGTGTGTGTTAAGCCTCTGCCTGATACGAGCATATACATTTGTTGGTTCTTAGCTAAGCGGACAGCACTCATTAGAATTTGTAAATTGGATGCAACATCCCTCGAATAAGTGCCTCACTGAAAATCCTAACCCTTTTTGATAGATAAGATCCCTGGAATTCTACAAATCACAGTGAATTATTACAACTCTATTATGAATCAAAGAGTTACTATTTACTTACACTGAAATCCTCAGATAAACTTTTGACAAGATAGAAACCGATGGAGACATCAGGACAAATGACCCATTCGGTCCCAAGAACCTAGGGTACCTAACTGCTCCAACTGGCCAAGGCAAATATAGCAATCAAACATAGGTGGTTAATGAAGAAAGTGGTTATCAAAGAATGGGCAGAAAATGCCTCCAGTGAAAATGAATTATGAATATGCAGCTTGGAGTCATCTCAAAAAAAGAAATTGAGAAAAGTATATGTTCAAAACTCACAGAATAATATTGCCAAATACACCCATTATTTTACCAGTTTGCAGCAACTTCATGTTTTTTGCTGATTCTGATATGGCTTGCAAGTATTGAACCCATTCTTCCCAGTACATAATGCTACGGCCAAATCAACTATTTTAAGTGTAGAAATATATCCATAACTATAATACACAATCATAGTGGCACAAATCTGATAAGTATTCGTTATGCAAAAAATAAGTCAAATATCAGTTATCCTCTGACAGCTAAAGATGATTGCAATACAAAAGATCACACTCTATTTGCAGCTAAAAGGCATTTTTAAGGATTCTGCACAAAATATTCCCAAATGTTGTATATTGATGCTCAGCTACAACAGTCCTAAATGTGAAGATCAAGAGTAAATTGCGCCACTTGTTCATTGATCTTGACTCCATAACCCACTTGGATAGGCACTGGTCTCAGCAAATTCCACAATCCATTTTATTTGAAAGAAAACATCATAATAACAATATGTTTTAGAAAGCCCCCTTCTACCAGAAAAGAAATGGCCTAAAGCAAGAGGATGAGACACTGAGATGACAATGGGAAACCTTCCTAAGTGCAACCCTAGGACTTTGTAACCTCCCCAACCTGCACTTGAAATGTTACAAAGTCCTTTAACAAAGTGCAACCCTGGGGGCACTAAGGAAGGTTTCCCATTGTCACTTCAATGACCCTTCCTCTTGCTTTAGGCCAGTTCTTTTCCAACAAAAGGGGGAAACCCTAGAAAAGATTGTTTTGATGATTTTTTCATTGGAATAAAATAGATGGTGGAATCTGCCAATACCAGTGACTATCCAATTGGGTTATTGAGTCGGGATCAATGTTGAATGAACAAGAGGGTTTGAATGTGATGAAAAGGCATAGTTAGGATATTAACAATACACTATAACTACATGGATCTTCTTCAATATGCAGAAAATTAAAGGAAGGCCTTTCCAAAGGCGCATCTCACAACACTTACAAAACAACCAAGTAATAACGTGTAACCATGAACAAGAAAGGGACAGCCACAGGCTCTCAATATGGAGAAATAACAAAAGCAATATCCATTAAATGAACAATGATTACATCAAGAGATAGGGAGGGTGAACCGTGAAACCTCTATTCTAACATCATCTAATTGGAGGAAAATTGCCCTTCTTCAAAAATTACACCAGCAATTTGTAAGAATAAATTTCAAGCCATCAATCAACCGATGAAAAGAAGAAAATAATGAAAGCCTCTACTTGGATTTGTCCTTCCTCCAATCCTCCCAAAGATATCCAATTAAGTGCTTGGAGTGAGATTCCCTATCTTCCAACCATGCCTTTAGCAAATGGAATTCTCCTCTATTTATAGCTTTCAAACCAAACCTTAAGTAGTAAAATAATAATAAAAAGGAGCTAGAAAACCTTAGAGTTAGGGCACTCCTCTTAGAGTAGCTTTTAGGGTCTGATTTAGTCAACATTTGACAAGTGTCATCTTCTCCTTGAGGTCGCTCTTCTAAACATGTGGAAAACTTTTCTCGAAGATGTGTAATGCCCCACAAAGACCCTTTAACATGCTTTCTTGAACAAGGCGTCTCTCTATAAGAGGGTACATTTATGATCAAACAACTCAAACATTATTCTAATTGTCGAAAGCAATATATTAATAGGAATGGGAATATTTTCCTTCCAATTACCAAATCAAGCCCCTTTCACCCTTGGAGTAGAGCACTCCTCATCAATTGACCCATTTTGACCATACAAATGTTTTTTAGTGCCACACAGCATCACTCTAGGAGAAGCATTCTTACTTTAGCTTCTTTCATTGCCACATGCCATGTTTTGGGCCTCCTCCAAGGTAGGGTGTTTGCTAATTTGGGCCTTGTTTAACCCTTACCTTGCCACAAGTCATGTTTTGGACATCTCTTGAGAAGGGCATTCATCTTCTAGGGTTTGCTTCTTTCTCACATCCTCCATCAACATGGTCCCCAACCCTGGGTTCAACCTAGCAACAAGGCTCTCCATCAATAATGCAACAAAAGGTAATGTAAGCCATGTAACCACACCTCAAGTGTGTCAAGTGTGCCCAAATGGAATCTCATGGTGAAATATGCCTCTGGAAATGCCTCCATCAAGCCAACAATACCCTTCTACACCCTTGTTCTTCCTTTGAATGATGAAAAAGTGCTTGGGTAAGCTAGAACAAGGTGCATAGCCTCCAAATCTCTCCCCACAACTTGTAAATGCCACTGAAATCCAAAGATCTTCTGTTGTGCTTGGTGAGAGAAGAAATCCCATGAAAATGTGAAATCAGCATTGCATTTTCAGGAGGGAACACCACTCACACTCTGTTTAATGAGGCAATATAAGTCATGGCTTCTGTACTATAGAAACATGAAAAAAAAAAAGTAGATAATCTATTTTTAGCCTACTGCGAAAAGTAACAACTAATAATTATTTCATTTGAAGAGGGACTGCTTTGGATGGAAGGAATGTGATGTCTACATTTTTTCTCTTGTACATCATAAACTAAATAGTCAGTATATCACACTTATATTCCGTTGAACAGACTACAGAGCGTTCAGAATATAATAAATTCACTCGTCTTACACTATGTATGACTCGAAGAGTTGCATATGATCCTGCACGTCATAGACATATCTTTTATATAGAGCAATTCATGCTGGCATGCCCTATACAGACAACATATTAGTCTGGGGGAATGTACACACAGATACAATTGAAGTTAAAATTACTTCCACAGTTCCACTTATGCTTTTTCACTTTCACTATTAACATCAACCTTCAAAAGGATTTAGCTTATTATGGAAAGCTGGGTAGAAAAGTCAAGGTATAACAATGGACATATATTCCAAATTAGTAAATTACCAATTTTGTACCTATTTTGGCGACACAACAGATCACCTTGTGTCGATATAGATAAAAATATTTGAACTCTGAATCATCTAAAATGAGTTCCATGTTAATCTTTTTATCTAAAATATCACTCACAGAAGTTTTTATTATTGGAAGTAATACTTCCATGAACGTTAGAATAATGCTTACTTTGGAGATTGGTTTCAGATTTGTTGGAGGTTGTTGAGAGATTATCTCAACCACTATCTCCATGTTAGGAATCAATTAGATCTGAAAGCAACTATATAAATGGGATGTAGCTAAGTTGAAATGTGTAATACAATACTACTTTCTGTGTGCATTTTGTATGCTATGGCTGCTGTCCCAAATTCCATTATGGTATCAGAGCCGGTTCTGGCCTGACTCCCTTGCAGGAGGGCCGGGAAGATGTGAGAGCTATGATTGATGATTCTCTATAAATATGTAGGAGATAAGAGTGTATTTCTCTGTGTGAGTTTCTGTGTGTGTTTGAGAGTGTTAATTCCACTGCGTGTAAGAGAGGCGTTGCATAAAAAAGAGTTACAGCAGTCATCTTTTGTGTGTAATCTTGTGAGGAAGGAGCCGCTGCAATGAGTTGAGGATCGTCCGCTGCCCGTGTGAAGGTTATGCGTCTTTGGCCAGGTGTTGCAAGCAAGAGACTCTGATTCTTGGCGTATTTATGCGAGTGCGATTTGGTGTGGAACTGCGAGTAGATCGATGTGCACACGAGATTGATGAAGCAAAACTACAAATCTGGATCCCGAGTTTGATTCTCAACCTGCCCGCTTGCAGAATTTGTGCTGGACGGACGTGAAGATGATCAATTCATAAATAGGGACCAATCTAAACACCATGAGGAGTCCACGAATTTATTTGTTGATGGCTACTAGATCCCGTAGACTTCAGATTTATTTTGATGTGTATTAGCATTATATTTATTTTGTTTGTAAAAATTACATTATGAAGAACCAATGAATTGAACAGAGTAACATATCTTAGGCTAGTAGTTCTTGAGGTACTTAGGTGCCATGTAAAAACATATTCACTAGTTAAGTATGTTTACAAGTCTGTTAAAAGCTAGAGATTCTTGTTGTACTTCGGTGCTTCAAGATCGTCAGTTACATGTTATCCTTGTGTATATTGTTGTAGATGTGTTTAAAGAAGGGCAGTTGTATGATTGACTGCTGAAAATATCCAGTAATTAGATCACTATCCTTGAAATTTGTTCTTCGGGGGAATTCCACAGATGGTAGTGTATCCATAGGATAATTCAGTATCGAGATTGTCCTTCAACTATATAAATGTGATGTAGCTAAGTTGAAATGTGTAATACAATACTACTTTCTGTGTGCATTTTGTATGCTATGGCTGCTGTCCCAAATTCCACTATTTATAACTTTAATTGTGCCAAAAAATACAATTAGAAGGAAAAAGATCTTCACAATACACTCGATTTTACAAAACAACCTCTTCAATCAGATAGAACAATATAAGTCAAACTGAAATGTAACAAATTACATGAGCATCAACTAAAATTAGATAAATGCATATTAAGTAAAGTTACCACAAAAATTCAACCAGAACATATTTGAATCCATAATCGATAAATAATCATAGAAGTCGTAACTTTCCAGTGACAGAATCCACTACAGCCTTGGTGCCTGCCAGCAAATAACATTATTCTTGAGCTCCAGAACAAAGATGACTTACATTAGTACCTGAACTCTGCTAAATAAAGAAAATAGACTGTACTAATATTGCAATAGAAAGAAAAAAAAGAATAATAACATGGAAAAAAAAAATTGATTTTTTGTACTGCTAGGATACTTCTATTGTGATTATGTTAATTACAAAATGCAATTCCCATTGTGATTAACATGCCTCTTAAACCTCAAGAATGTATGGTAAATCCGAAGGAATTTTCATAAAATCTGTCTACACAACTTCAATACAAACCATATAGTATTAAGTTTGTCAACTATGTAGCAGAATTTGAACTTGTGAATAACAAGGTTGGGATTGCAAATCATAGACTCAGAAAAGGCTTAGCAAAAAACTCTGCTGACTCGATAAAGTTTTGGCAAACATTAAAAAGATAAAGAAAAATTGTTTTTCCTAACAAAATTAAAACATAAACTTCAAACATCACATAATCAAATTGCCACACAAATATGAAAAAAACATACATATATAAGATGTATATGATGTCCAATCATGTATAATGTACATTATACATTAATCATTGCCAGTTGTCGAGAGTCTAGAGTGAAAATGAAAGAGTCCAAACAACATTACATCAAATATAAATGTATCAACTATCTATTTAGATCCTATAGATACCCTTTGCCCCTTTTATGAGCATAGGTATTGGTTCCTCCTCTAGAAATGGAAGGTCTAGTGGCCAACATCAAATGTCTAGTGGGGGTAATGGGGTTGGTCCTGTTATCGCAGGATTTGTACTTGTGCATGTTGTTTTTCTTCATATGAGATATGATCGATATATTATTACAATGATGAGTGTTCCATATATAGGGAACATATGGTGACCATCCATGAAAGGATGTGTCCCTTGAATAATCAATAACTATTTACTATTATCATTTACTTATTATATATGATATTTAATAATCAATAATTATATTATTAATTATTATTCTAAGAGAATGTTTTCCTAATGTTGTCCAAACATCAACACTCCCTCTCAACGAGAGAGACATTCTGCATCATGCCAAGCCTATCTTTGAAGTATACAAACTTCACCCTAGACTCGTGACACTTGTCTATCGGTCTTGGAAGACGTCTCTCTCCCACCTGAACCAAGGAGAAACTACTTCTGCGGCTCTCTCTCTAAGCCAATTAACTCTCTCTAAGATCAGGCTCACTCTGGGTCCGCATGTAATAGCATATAGCATCTTGAGACTTTATCATTCCTTGTCAAACCACCATGACTAAGACAAATACCACACCAGGATCTTTCACCACAGGTACACACCTATGAGTGAATGTTGGTCTGATGTTAACTGAAACGTGGAAAGCACGTCAAGCACTTCAAGTCCATATTATTCCTTGTCATGATCAAGGAAGGACTGTGTCTGGGCCCTGTTATCGCACAATCTGTACTTGCCCAAGGCCTTAGGAAAGTGGAAACAAGATTTGTGTAATAGAGAGTGACCTATCACTGTCACCTTAATAGGAAACCCCTTTCTATTTAGGAGTATATCAATGTACCCCAAGGGAGACATCCCCAGTGACCTGAGGGTTTGAGAAGGCTAAGGCAAGAAAGTTCTCCCCTCTCACAAGTCACTCAATTTCAAAGGTTCTTTGTGTCTTATAGAGATGAAGCAAAAGATAAATGAGGTGTACCTTCCCAGAACAAGACAACAATAGAAAAAGCATGCAAATTCAAGGTACCATATGATGTTAGTGCTTCATAAAACCATGAACCTTTAAGAAATAAGTAAGTTGATGTAAGACTGCAGCAAAAGTAATTATCTATAACAGCAATGAATGTTTGGTAACAGCCACAGTAATTATGCTTCAAAACTGCTTAGAAAAGACAACAGAATCTAGGTCTAATTTGACAGAATGATAGCAACTTGTCTTTAGCAAAGTTGGCAATGTCTAATCAGCTTTTAATGTCACTTTTTAAGATGAATTTGCTGTTGTAAGATGGCTGTAGCAATCTTTTGCAACAGCAGCAAGTTAGTTAGTCGATTAGTATAGTTTAAGGTTAGCAAAGGTTTCAAGGAAGGTTGTTTGAGAGTTGTTTGATCAAATCAAGCACCAAGGTGAGTAGATTAGTGCCTTTTAGGGTATATGGAGTCAACAATAGCAGCAGCAGATCTTGGAGCAAAATAGCAATGATAGTGCTTGTCCAAAGGAGATGGAATGGATGGAAGAAGTGTTGGTAACCCAAGGCCTCAAACACCCAAGTCCTTAAGAGAAATCAGCTAGAAAGTAAAAAGGCTTAGGCCTTAGCGGTTTCTCTTTCCTTTAGACAGATTTGGAAGTAATATATGCAATAGGCAATTAGAGTAGGGCTACTAAAGTGCTAGTAAGTAGGGCTTTAGTAGCTACTTCTAAACAAGATGTACTTTGAGAAATTCAACAAGTGGAAGACTATAGAGAAAAAGATAATAACTTATGTTTCTCTCCTAGGGTTTTGAGCAAGCAATTTCATAATCTTTAA
>ML777710.1:830160-846146 GCA_009831015.1 Picea engelmannii
GACAAGTCTGGCTGAGAAGAGGAAAAGATGGGCCCTCAAGGGCCATGCTCAAGTCAATCTGCTCTCGTACTCCATGTCTAGGACCATGTGGGCCTCGAGACATGATCTCCTAGTTATCCCTAGATATCAGGGATAACAGGACCTACAACGAGGTGACATTGGGTGTAGGATTCCCAAGTTGTAGCACTTGCTTTTGTGGTTGGGACGGGTTTCTCCCAACCTACAACTTGTGTTATAACAAGCACAATAACTGTTGAGAAATCATTGGACAATCACTCTTAGGCAATAGTAGCTTATTTGAAAAATTGACAAGTATCTTTACATTGTCATCTCTTGATTTGCTTGGCTGATTTTGAAGTGTTTACTGCTGATAAAGAGCTTATAGATCTTGCATTTCTATTGCTGTTATAGTATTTCAGATCTGATCTTACAGTTTATACTGATAAGGACAAGTATTAGAATATCTTATCCATCTTATGCAATTTTTCCATAATTATTGGAATTGGATAATTGAATGATATTGTTGTTCCACTGAATATAACTTGTGACTTATCATCCTTAATTGCATAAGATAATGCTTTGTTAGACACTTGTCATTATTACTTTTAGGCAGGACTTATACTCGGGCATTGGACTTAGTGCATAGTTGATTTGGGTTGAACTTTCTTTGCGGGTATTTAGGCTTTCACCCTCATCCTCCTCCTTCACATTACCCTTTTCTTCATCTTTCCCATCTCCATCCTAGCTCATCAAGTCTTGTATCGTGATCCCATAGGGCCTTTGACCATCCACAGTCTTTTCCCCCGGGGGTCACCTAGGACTCTTACTGAGGTGACAGGTCTTGTTCCCGGTTTGTTGTCCATTGGTTGGGATTGTGAGGGACTCTACACAATCTACAATACGTGCGATAACAGCCCCCATACCATTAAGAGCTAGGTCATAGAGACAGTCAACATATGACACAGGAAAGATAAATATTAAATAATGACAAAAAAAGTGCTTCCAATTTCCAAAGAGGACAAAATAGGGTGTCTCCCCCCTCACCTGGGTCAAAGAAGTCAAAAGGACCATATAAAGGACAAAGAAATTCAGGGTTTCAAATTCCTTGCAAGAACCCAAAGGTCGTGAGGGTCCCAAGAGACAATTGCAACACTATAAATATCCCCCATTGGGTTCTTTTGAGACATGTTGATGGTGAGATTATGTTTTGCTAGTGATGGTGGCAAGAGATATCTAAAACATTTCAAAAGTAAGAGGCTGCAAAGTGCTATATGTATTCGTGTTCAAAGCTGCAAATCAGATTGGTAACCAAATGGAAGTTATACCTACTGTAGCAGATCAGAAGGAGAATCATTTCAGACTTGTTTGATATTTTTTCCCCACTTTAGAGGGGGGTTGTATTGCTTCCACAGGTTGTAAATCTGCTGCAACCAGCACACATAAGGGGCTGAATTTTATTGTGAAGACCAGTCCTGTAACACTACTTTCTCACAATTCTTCCACAAAGGAGTGCTAAGATTACCAGCACTGCTTGACATTATTCCAACATGGAAAAGGAAAATGGAAACATGAGAGAACTTAGGAGTGCTTGCTGAGCAAATTAAAAAACCACTGCAAAGAACAAATTTTAAAACTTGCAACCCACTATTGGAAATAAACCAAGGTTCAGAAAATAACTTGTTCTCCTTCACAAACTCATGAAATGTTTGTTGTATATACTATATAGCTTGCACACTGTTCACTAATCATTAAAAACTTGTTTATTGGGCAATAATATCCTTCGCCGCTATCAAAACCTACAAATGGCTTAGATGGACTCAGCCAAATGAAAATAGTGAAAAAACAGTACTAAGAGTTACCTCTTATGTTTTTCCCATTGGGAGGGTCACCCTAGGGTTTTGGTCGTTTTCTACATGTATCCAATGCTTTTATAGGAGTTTTCTTTCGAACTATTTTTTGTGTTTTCGGGGTAAATCACCCACTTTAGCCCTGGCATGCAAGGCGCCTCCTTACGTCACCCAAGGGACATCATCCCATATTTCGTGGGAGACAAGCGTACCTGATTCAACACTAGGGAAGAGAAACACATCCCCATCTCAAGTTTGTGTCCTTGTAGTAGGGGGCATGAACCCTGGTAACATAGGTTTCTCCATTAAAAACCAATCGGATAAAGATGACAATGTCAAATAAAAATCAATTGTTGGTAAGAATAAGAGATAATCAGTTAATTATCCACCTAAACAATTAGGAACTTGGAAACATTTATCAAAGAATATGTTTCGGTATGAGCTTACATATGACTTGTAATCAATTGCAATATAAAATTGAGATTGAGAAACAAGCGGTCATAAAGATGCAAACCTGGACCAATGGCAAGAACTGTTCTCGAACCTGCGGAAACCTAGTACAATTAAAACAAAAAATAAGGCAAATTTCATTCTCAAAAATACTTAGTTAAAATAATAATAGTGACAAATATCTATAAAAGTTGAATATGCCATAAGGTCCATACAATTACTATTAATGAATAGAATATGGCCAACATTATTGGTTGTGGTGCAAAATCAAGTTCAAAATATTGAAATGAATATATGTGATTAAAGAATAGCCCCCTTTATTTCAACTCGTAACATCTTTCACAAAACTGAAATACAAAGGGAAATGAAATTATATTAATGTCCATGAATGACCAAAATAGGTCAATGAGACAAAGAAAAACGTTTGACAACAACGAGTAAAGCATCTCCTAAACAGTGGAAAAACGGACCTTCTCTAGTTGGATATTTGCTTCTTCAAGAATCCTCTGATGACGGTCTTGTAGCTTATCTTCCTTTTCCTTCCAAAGTTGAAGGGTGAAACTATCCATTAATTCCTCCCATGCTTATTTTATTACACCTCATCTGTATGTAGGGCTAATTCAACTCTTTTATGGATTTCCTCTTCAACTTTCCTGGTCATCTATGATCTTCACTTGTGCTTGTTGTAGATGCTTTTTCACGTTTTGACATCATTAAGGTCTTCATTACGCTTATGCAACCATATTTATTTCCAAGTCTTTCTTTGCCCATTCTTCATTTGAGTCATCCTTTTTCTTCTTCAACTTGCTCATATTTTCTTCTTTTAAGTTCTTAACCCCCTTAATAAGTGTTTAATTAAGGGCATGCAACTTGGAGAACCAATCATCTTTTTGTTCAAGTCCCCCTTTAGTTTTCTTCAATTACTTCTAGCTCCACTGTATTCACAACTTACAAGAGTTATCCTAAATATCCCAACACTTCACCATATATATTCTTATCTATTTCCTCTTTAAATTGAGTTTTGAATCACCCAAATTGGACATTTCAATTAAGAGTTATGACCATTATGTTGACCTACTGTTTTAATCCATTCTGTGGGGACTGTTCTATAAGTTGACCTTGCACATGTTATATCTCTGATATTTATGTTCCAAATTCTCTGAATTTTTAACCTGTAACAACCTGAAATATCTTCCCATGAATGCCACTGGTCTCACTCAATTTGCATTTTCCAAGGGTATGACATGGTAGATTTACTAAACCTTCTTGGCTTTTTCCCTTCTCAAGGTTGCATGGATAGTATCCCTATGAATTTCACCCTAACGGATCTCAATCTTGGACCTATAATGTCTTCTTTCAGATGCCACTAGTCTCACCCAATTTGGAGGTCTCTAGCAAACGTTATAGTTCCATCAGTGAGATGTACTCCTTGAAGACGCTCAATCAAATCATTCCTTTCGATATCACTTGTAATTAATAAAAAACATAATAAATCATAATAAAAAAAGCATAATAAACTTGCATAATAATAAAAAGCATAACAAACTTGCATATACACAATGCACACCAAATATTGACCTGGGGTGCAGCTCCCAAAAGTATTATTAATGATGAGTTACACAATAACTCCTTAGCTATTAATAGAACTCCAAATAATCCAAATGCATCCCAATATAATAATCATGAGGCAATGTGTAATAACAACTCTATTGACCTCTTATATACCAATTCTCACTCATTGTCTATGTAGGCCCATTACCAGACCAACCAACTATTTAAATATACTGTTGACCTCTTATATAGCCCCCATTTCATACATTACAGAAATAAACAATGACGATAGCAACAAAGACAGCGACGAAACCAAGATTCAATAGCAAACTTCAAAAGTTGTTGGCAGTGTTGCCATCCTAATACACACTTGCAGACGTGAGCTAAGTCCGGCTCACTTAGTGTGTCCTTGGAGGCACAATGCCTAGGTTCACAGCCCACACTGTCACTTTGACCGGAACCTCTTCTGTCTAGGCTTACTCCTAGGGAAGCCAAGGGGGGTAGACCCTAGTTTCTAGATAAGATTTAGAGTTTAAGTTTTAGGAGTTATTTTTAATTAGTTAAGGTTTGGGGGAATCTAACCTATGATGCTAAGGCAGCAATGCAAGATGCAAGGGTTAGTATGTGAAGCAAGCATTTCCCTAAGTCAACTAAGACTAGTGCCTAAGGTTGGGTAAGGGGTCAACTACAATTAGAGGGTGTTTCGTTACAATAGAATTACAAGTTACTTACAAAAGAATAAATATACCAATACTTACAATAAAGAATGTTAGATATACAATGATGCAATACAACAAGCTAATCATGTTATTTTAATTAAAGAAGATCAAGGCATAAGCATCATCAACACATTAGGCCTAAGCATGCCCCAATAGCACTTACTCTATTGGACTGCTCCTAAATGGCAACATCAACATTCACAAATCAAAGGAAACTTAGAAGATCTAAGAGTTCAAGCACAAATTTTTCACAATGATTATGACACTTAATTAACCACAAAGTACTACTTGTATTAAGAGATTTAGAGATTAGGTTCGCAAGTATTAAACCACAAGATATATCGATTTAAACCAAAGTTATCAAATACTTAGTGATTAAGGGTTTTTAAGATTGAAATGATTTTATTACCCTTATTAAGTGTTTCACCAAAGCCTCCTCCCCCGATTGCCAAATAGTTGTTGGATGTTTAAGAAGTGAAGCAATGAGGCCCACCCTAGCTGTCACAGTCAGCCCAAAAAATTGAGTTTTTACGGAAAATACGCTCCTTCGCGCTGTGAGACCGTCCCCGGCCTATCACCTTTTGTTGCCCTCCTCAATCTCCGTTTTAGATGGTGAAGATGGTGGTCTAAGGTACCCTATTAAGTCTATTAAGTTGATATATCAATTGGTTAGATTTTTAGGTGTATTTTAGAGCTTTTTGGTGATTTTAAGATGCCTTAAAAGTGTGATTCATTGCCAAGGCCGAAACTCACTTCAGCTTATTAAGTGTGTTACTCAAGCTTATAAACGAAGAGCATTAACACATGTGAAGCATTGAAAAATAGCTGAAATAAAGATTTAGTTCACCACCATGCACTAGATATGTAGCTTGCTATGAAAATCACAAGGGCAAGAACAACTTGCCAAAAGAATTAGGAGATTATCACATTTATCTTATGTTTGTTAGAAGCATCAAGTTCAAAGCATTAAGTGTGAAGAAGAAAATGAAGTTTTAAGCATGTGCCTACACTACCAACTTATCCAACAAGTATTAACTTAGATGTTTTGGCAAATGGCCTTAAGATTGTTATAACATGAAAAGCAAAACCATTTACTAAACTATGAAATCATTAACCACTTTAGTGTGTTGGATTAAAGCATGTAAATGAGATAGATCTTTAAAATAGATTATAACATGCAACTAGATCTAAATAAGTTGATTATGCCCCAAGGCTTAAGCTTAAAGACTAATGTGTGTAGATCTAGATCTAGATGATTTTAACCATTAAAGCACAAATAGATCAAAAGCACATTAAAACCCTAGCCTCACAATTTGGAGTATTCCTCTCCCAAAGTGTAGGTAATTATTAGAGTTAGAAGTAACTTGGAAAAAAAGAGAGAGAAGAAAGAGAGAGAGGCAAGCAAGAGAAGAAGAAAGCAAGGCAAGAAGCAAGCTCACTAACCCCACGTCCTAGCTTAGGAGAGTGATTTAGAGATGGAAGAACTTGAAATAAGCTAATCCTAGGCTCACACGTGGGAGGTAGGCCGTACCAATCCTTCTCCAACACTATGAGCAACTAAAAATCAGCAAGAAGTGAAAGAAAGTATGCCCAAGAAGCTAGAAGAAGTGAAGAGAAAGGTTGAGAATGTTACCCACTTGAAGAGAAGGGTCTTGGAGTGTTGTGTGGCTATTTTAGGGCAACTTAACCCCCTCAACCAATTCTGAACCTGCAAAAACCAGCAAGGTATACTTGCTGGAAATACTACACACAACAAGCAAAGATAAAGAAAAATTTCCATTTTTGGTAGAAATTTTTATAGAAAAGATAGATTTAGATGACCACTTTACTATGTTAATGCTAGCTGAAATATGTATAGAAAGGACAGCAAGAAAGAATGAGAAAATAAGAGAGAGAAAGAGGAGCTTATGTGTGCTTTAAGGGAGGACACTTCCTTGAGGCATTCCCAATAAAACCCTTGAGGCCGAACCTGCAAAAACTTAGCAAGATCTATGCATACAAAGATAATATGGTTGAATGTGCTAATAAGATGAGATACTTGCACCCTATCTAGCAAACCCACATATATAGATCTACAAGAATACTCGTTGTTAGATCTACTCAAATAAAATACTTTACCCAAGATCTAGGCTATGCATAAATCAAATTAAACACATACAACTTTACCTCCATGTAGCAAGAACAAAAATACTTGTTGCTCTTCCAATGATCCTCCAAAGTTTCTCCTTTATATTACTCAAGAAAGGGATCTTGGAGAAATACTTGCTCCAAAACCCTAAGAGCCAAAGAATGGAATAAAGATGGAACAAGAATGAGAGAAAGAGAGAGGAAAATCAAGTAGCATAACAATAGCTCAAGATATGGTGAAGAGGAAGTGAGGAGAGAGATCTATTTATACTTGGAGAGGCAAACTCACCCCTCTTGGATCAATGCCAAGTGTCCACCACCAAGCACAAGCTAGAATCACAATGGTAGGGCACACCATCTAGGGTTTGAGAGGTAGATCTAGGGTGTGGATGAGTGAGGGAGTGTTGGGATCACACAAAAAGGGTAGTGGGAGGCTAGGGGATGCGTGCCAAGGGAGAGAAAGTGGCCCCAACCATCAAAAACGAAATTTCTAGAAGAACCACAAGAAGGGGGGCGTAACTCTCCTATGAGGGTGCACCACTTGGGGGAGAGGTTAGGAATGGAGTGGAGTAAACGAGTTGTGAGGTGTTGGGATCAAGCAAAAGGGTAGTGGGAGGCTAGGAAAAGCGTGCCAAGGGATAGCATAAGTCTCCCATTCATTTTTTATCATTTTTTTTACTTTTTGGAGACTTTCTAGAAAGAAGGCACATCACTCTAGGAAAAGTGACGTTTTTGCTTAATGGCTAGGTGAGGGGGTGATGTGAGGGTTGGAAAAGGTTAGGAAAGGTTAGGAAAAATCTCTCTCACCTTTATCCATCTTTACATCCACTTTTAACTCATTATTACAAAATTATATTTTTGCCATGTTTGGATTTAGCAATTAAAATTGATGTTTTTGACTGACTGACACTTCGGGTGGACAAACCCATAGAAAAAGTTGTCCAACGGAGTTGAAACTTGGTCTAGAGGTGTAGGGGGTGCTATTCCATTTCTTTTGAGCACAAATAACCCTATCAAAAACCCAAAGACCTAGCTTTTACAAATTTTGCTCAAGAATAATTAATTAATTAAACAATTAAACCTCCAAACTTGGGGAAATTTAATTAAAAATTAATTAATTAAAAAAAACTAATCTAGACTCAAGGGAATTCCGCGAAACTCTCTAAGATGTCTTGCATGGTCATTTACATCATCCCTAAACAATAGTTACCAGGAGATAAGCCCATTAGAACGTTGTTCACCACTTTGGAGGAATTATTGCAAGTGTGGGAAAAAATCAAGGGAGATCAATAACGCTGAAAATCCCAATTGATAACCTAAGGATTAAAAACCCTCAATGAAAGGAACTCTCCCAATGAACCGATACCAAGGTAATTGACCTAACTATGACTCATGCAGACCTATTACATTATTGACCCACGTAGGGGTGCGGAAATTCCAGTTACAAAAAGAAGTGTTGGAGGCATATCTGCCCAGTAGAACCAAAATCTTCGGCAAATGAGCATCTGATGATGCATCTCCTCATGGCACATGGAGTTGACCCCCTAGTTGGAGAGGCGATCAACAGGCAGAAAGCCAATAATCACCTACAAGAAGAGGAGAACAGGAGTGGCACAAAAGCAACCAGAAGAGCAAAAGAAGCCACGAGAGCATTTGTAGCAAGGAGAACACAAAGTAATTGAGTCTTCAATGCCCAGAAGATGTACTAGAACTGCAGCAAAGAAGATGGAGAAGGAAGTAAATTCTGTTAATTTTGCACCTACGAGTGAAATTGTAAATTCTTCATCTGAACCTAGTACCATTCATGAAGCCAAGAAAAACAAGGAACTGAATGATGCAATTTATCCAAATCATTGCAAAAAAATAAGACCAGGAAATGGGTTGAAAATTGAAATCCATCAAGGAAAGAAATCCATTGCCTAAAAATCAGTCTTCCAAACAAATCATAAGGCAGATGCCTCCATTGATAAATATAAGGTAAGGCTGGTAGCAAAGGTGTATGTGTACAAAACAAGGGTGGATTTCAAATAAATATTTTCCCCAACAACAAAAATCATAACAATCAAGTAGATGTTGACTCTAGCAACACAATTTGGTTGGGGCATCCATCAAAGGGATGTAACACATGCATTCCTAAATCGAGATCTCCAAGAGGTCTATATAACTCAACCAAAAGGGTTTGCGGATGTTAAAATAAATGTTAGTTTATAATGGTCAACTAGATATTAGACTTAGGCATTAATAAAGTCAATTCGACTTTAGGTTAGTTTATGCTTTTATGTCTTATTTCACTTTATCGGTTTATCCCACATTCATAAGGTGGATTGACTCAACTTGATTGTAGCCCTATATAAGAAAGCTTTCACTTTTTCATTCAATATACAATACAGAGAACTCTTTCGAGTTATCTTGGTTTTTTTATGTGCTCGATTTCCGTAATATGGTATTAAAGCCCAGCGTTCTAGAAGTCGTATCAAGAGTCTAGTGCATTTGAAAGACAAGGTTTTTACTCTTGCAACTTCAATATTTTCAAGGCCATATCAAGAGTCCCGGACCTTTCAAAAGCAATGTTTCTACTCTTGCAACTTCAGTAGTCTGGGTGCCATAAAGTTTGTGTGAGCGTGAAGATCTAGGGACCACTGTTGGTAGAGACGGATCGAGGGATCGTAACTGTAGCACATTGAAGAACCAAAGGGTTTCATTGAAACCAGGTGCTTTTACTCCCATGTTGCAGTTTCAAGGAGGGAAGAACGGGTATTTTGCATTCGTTTCTATGATTTAGTCTATTTTTCTGCACTCTTGACTTGTATCTATGGCTCAGTTGTCCAACATCATGCTGGAAGGAAACCAAAAGTTCTTTGGGAAAAAATACAATACGTGGAAGCAACGTATGTTGGCCATTTTTTAGTACAGGTGTTTGTCAATATCGTTCTCGACAAGACAACCCGACCCATTGTTGTGGGTAAAGACCAGGACAAGTTTGATGGACAAGACAGAGAAGCAATAATGTTGCTCAAGTTGTCCATGATAGATTAGATGCTTCTAGAGGTTCAAAATGGGAAGACTTCCGCCACGATTAGGAAGCATTTGAAAGATCTACATGAGACTTCAAACAAGGCTTGAGTCTTCTTCTTGAAGAACATGTTGCTTTTGATCACGATAAGTGAGGGTGCATCATTACAAGAGCACTTACTCAAGATCAAGGACGTCCAAGAACAGTTGGAGGCCATTGACTAGAAGATGGAAGAAGAGGACACGGTGGAAATTGTTAAATTTTATGGCACCTAGCACACGATTGTTAATTCCGAGCAAAACTATTTTACTGAATCACAATACAGGTAGGTTCTTAACAAACATCAGCGAAAGCATTAACAACAAAAACCATAAAATATTTGCACACGAGATTCAAGTAAAACCCCTGAAAAAAAACCTTGCAGGTAAACCAGATCTGTGATGATTTTATTGCTATAAAATAAGGGCTCCCGTCCCAGGATAATAGCCCTTCTAAGGAAAAAAAATCACCAAATAGCCTAGCCCAAGATCTGTCATTCAATCTTGTTGGCTACCATCTTCCTTGATGCCCCTTTGCACCCAATGCTCGGCCCCTACCTCACCACACCTGAGTGTTCACTCACTCTTTGTGTACCATGACTATGTCTCATCCTCTCACCTTAGCTGCCTTTTTATAATCTTGAGATTAGACCAAATCAAACCCTAAACCAAAACCCTAAATCTCCAAAGTGATTGAAGGTTGAGATCTAATATCTAATCTCACCTTCACTTCTAGATCCAATGGCTAGTACTTAATTTAATTTTCACTTAAGTTATTGTTATCGCGCAATTTGTAGTAAGGATAAAAGCTAGATATGAAGAAGCAAACTGGCGTAACTGGAACCAATCCTACCCAATGTCACCTCGATAGGATGGTTCTTTCTGTTTTGGGAGGTAAGGCCCAGGGGAGACGTCCTCGGTGACCTGGGGTTTTGAGAAGGCAAAGGATTGTACAATAAAAGGTAAACTCCCCCCTCACAAGTCACCACCAAGCAGATAGTCCAGCTAACAGCTAATAAAGAGAAGCATAACCAAAAATAGAAATGCACCTACCCGAGACAAAACAACAAGAAACAGATATATGCAAGCTTACTCACTTGGTTAGTACTTCATGTAATCAATGACTATCTGATATGTATAAGCAATTGAATAATAAATATTAACGAAATCAATGTTTATAAAATAGCAATAATACACAATGTCACTTCTTCAATAAATGTTAAGAAAACGTGGCATTCAATGTAACAATCAATACTTCATTCAAGTAATGCCCTTAAATAGCCATTCAATTGCTCACAAGTAAGACGATAGTTGCACAATGATGTTAATAGCAAGAAATGATGGCAGCATTCAGTTTAGCAAGGTTAGTTCTAGGCTAGGGTTAGAATAGTTAGGGTTTCATTCAAAGTATTTAAGAGTGGTTTCGATCATAGTACTCACAAACTAGGTCTTGGATCAGTGCGTTCCTAGGGTAAATGGAGTCAAAAGGAGGACGCAGGAGCTGAAGGATCAAGAAAGACAGTAAGGCTAAGGACTGGAGAGTCAAGCCTTGAGGTGTTGCTATGGCAAGGCCTCAAGGTCAAAGCCCTAGGGGAGAGAGGCTCACTTTGGTGTAGGGGAACTAGGCCTCAGTGCTCTCTCCTCCTTCCTTAGGTCACTGGCAAAAACGGCTAGCTCAAAATGGCATAAGACTAAGACAAGAGAGTTTTGCAGGGAACGTGTTGCTATGGCAAGGCCTTACCAGCAAACCCAAAAAAAAACGGCTCATCAAAATGTAGGGGAACTAGGCCTTGATGTGTCTTCTTCTTCTTAGATCAGAAAAGTAAAACGGCTAGCAAAGAAGAGGAGGATGACAGTGTAGCGAAGGCTAGGCTCTTTATCTCCTCAAATAATGGTTGAAACTCTTGACGAGGACACGAGACAAGGACCTACAATGTGTGCTTGTCACCTAGGGTTTATTCAACAAATCATAACAATATATCTAAGAAATAACAATACAACCATTCGATTAAAAAGTTTTGCATAAATTCACTTACTTTCACCAAGAAATAGCATAGCAAACCCTAGGCGTAACACCTTCCATCAAGAGAAATGCCAAAAGATACCAATAAAATCCAAAAATCACTTCCTTCAACAAGTGCGCCTCACAATTTCAGCGAAGAACCTCAAGTGTAGTGCAAATTTCAGACCTCACTAATGAGTGAGTGGGAGATGATGAAAAAATGAGAGTAAAAACCCTCAATTTATATTGTACCATGACCTAATTTCACTTTTAGGTCATAAAAAGGCCGACAAGGCCAAAATACTAAAAATCATATTGTTTTACATTAAATGTTCAAAATTAAACCCTAATCAACCTAAAGAGAGATGTCATGCCCCTCTTAGGGTGACGTTAGCCCCTTCTAGGGAAAATGCAGCATCCTGGCGCAAAACATTAGCCCTCCCTGGGCTTCTCCAACCTGCCACATCTGCCAACACTGCCAAATCTGCCTCCCAAGCCATCCACAAGGTTGGATGACGTCATGATCATCATGGGTGACGTCCTGGGCCTTCCAGAGTCAACGTTCCAATAGAAGACGCACAACCCCCCTAGGTCAAACTCTGCCAAGGTGCCTCTAGTGGAACATCCTCCTCTTCTCCGGTGCAAAGCCTCTAACCATCTTTGTCCTGTCTCTGCCCCCTGACGGGGTCTCAGCATCCATCTGGTGGGCTCTTCAGCCCCATGGAGGTCCGAACTGATCATCTCCCCATGTGTACCGGTCCAACATGGTACCTGTCCGTCGGGCATGATCCTGCACATCAACAGCTACGCCCTCCATGGGCTCATAAATCACAAGGATCATAGCAATGTCAATCACATCTCATCATCAATATTATTAAACATGTGCATAAAACCCCTATTACCCCAGTTAAAAGCTCAAAGACATTATACAAGCCTGCAATACAAGTTTGGAGAAAGTGACAGGGCATCCTATTGGGCTAGTGTCCACTAGAAGAGGAAAGTTTCTGAAAGAGACCTCATCTGAGCCATGCAAGTGGGTGATGTGGATAAGGGAGGTCCATGCAAGTGGGTGCAATGAGAGCAGAGGGTGCAAAGCTTTACCTGTGGGTGCCTTTGTAGAAGGCAAGTTGCACCTGTCTTGGATGCAATTTTTTCCAAGCCAATTCATGCCTTTTATTCTTTATTCTTTTATTCTTTATTGCTTTTTTCTTCAAGAGGCTAATCAGGGGACACTGCCCTGGCGTGGTGACAGTGTTACCCACAAGTACTTTCACAGAAATGAGAAGGTTGGCTCGTGATGAGACCCCATGGCCATGCAACCAAGGGTCACTACCCTGGCATGGTAACTAGCTGGTGGTAATGTCATACTACTAGGTACCCATAGACCTAATAGGCTGGCTCGTGATGAGACCCCCTATCCTCTGACTAGGTCTTGTTTTATTATTTTACGGGTCCCTCTTGTTTCTTGCAGAGAAGCCTTTTATTGCTTTCTCGAGGATCCCTGGGCGAAGCATCTCGAGGTTTTATTCTAAGGCTTTTATCTTTTGCCAGCTATCTTTTACCTTATGGGCCTTTAGCCCCTTCTTCACCACTTTGGAGGAATTATTGCAAGTGTGAGGGAAAAACTCATGGGAAATCAACCAGGCTAAAAAGCCCAGTTGACAACCTGAGGATAAAAAACCCTCGGTGAAAAGAACTCTCCCAATGAAAACATCCCAAGGTACCTGACCTAACTATGATCCATGCAGACTTATTACATTATTAACCCACGCAGGGGTGCGGAAATTTCGTTTACAAAATTTTGTGCTGGAGGCATAAAATGCCCAGTAGAACCAAACTGTCTTCAACATACTTGCATCTGATGATGCACATCTTCATGGCACATAAGTTGATCCTCTAGCTGAATAGGCGGTCAACAGGCTCCAATTATCAAACCCTAGGGGAAACTAGCTATTAAGGTGTAGGTAACCCTAGGCCTTAATAGAATTTCCTTCCTCCTTAACTCAAAGATGAAGCAAAAATCGGCTAAGATGAAGCAATGGATACTTAAGGTGTCACAATGGCAAGGCCTTAGCACATGCTTCAAGAAAAATGGCCTTTTAACAAGATCTAGTAGGTGAAGGCTTTGAAGCTAGGACAATAACATGTGCTAGTCTTCCTAGGGTTTAGTCAAGCAATTTCATAATCTTTAATGTAAATGCAAGAGAAATAAAATATAACCATTCAATTAAGAAGAATTGCAGAAATATCACTTACATTCATCAAGAATAATCAAGAAAAACCCTAGTTGAACACTTCCACCAAGAAACTTGTCAAACTACTCCAAGATTTAGCCTTCCTCAACAAGTGCGCCTAAAATTTCAGCCAAGAAACCCTAAGGAGGGCGCAAATTTCAGTCCTCACAAGTGTGAGTGAAAGATGAAAAATAAGAGTGATTTTCCCCTTATTTATATAGTTACAATGACCAAAATAGGTCAAAAAGGCCTACATGGCCTATTACACATAATATCCAGTTTTTACAGTAAATGTCATAATTAAACCCTAAAACAAGTTGTAGAGGTGACATCATACCCTTTTAGGATGACGTTAGGCCCTTTTTGGGCAACGTTGGTCTCCTGGAGCAAAACGTTAGGCCTCCTTGGGCCTCAGGATCCTGCCACATGCCACACAACTGCCTCCAAAACATCCAAAACGTTGGTGACGTCATGGGTGACCTCGGTGACGTCATGGGCCTTCCAAGGCCTTCATCATGGTGAAAAGGGCACAACCCCCCTGGGTCCAAGCCTGTCAGGTTGCCTCTGGTGAAACATCCTCCTCTCTCTCTGTGCAATCCTTTGATCTGTCCCTGCCCCTGGCTGGGGTCTCAGCATCCATCTGGTGGGCTCTTAGCTCTATGGAGGTCCGAACTAATCATCTCCCCATATGTACCTATCCATCGCGTGTGGCCCTGCAACATCAACAAATACGCCCTCCATGGGCTCATAAGTCACAGGAATCATAGCAATGTCAATCACATCTAATCACCAAGTTATTTAAACATGTGCATGAAACCCACTTTACTCGAACAAGTGCTCAAAGACGTTATGCTATTCTACAGGCCAGGTTTGGAGGGGATGCTAGGACGTCCTATTGGGCTAATGCTCATTGGATGTGGGGTGTTCCCGGGTGAAGTCAAATCCAGGCCATGTGAGTGGATGAGGCGGTAAGGGATGCCTGGGCAATGTGTGCAGTGATAGCAGGGAAATGTATGGCTTACCTGTGGGTGCCTCTAAAGAGGGTGAGTTGCACCTTGTCATGGATGCAAATGTTTGCAAGCCCATTCATGCCTTTTATCTTTTATTCTTATTGCTCTTTTTTTCAAGAGACCAATTAGGGGACACTGCCTTGGCGTGGTGACCAATGGTGGATTTGTTACCCACAAGCATTTTACGGAAATGAGAAGGTTGGCTCGTGATGAGACCTTCTTTCTCTTGGCTATGCCACCAAGAGCCACTACCCTAGCGTGGTGACCAGCTATTGGTAGTGTCATACCGCTACATGCCCATGGACCTAATAGGCTGCCTCCTGATGAGACCCCCTATCC
Organism: Picea engelmannii; assembly: GCA_009831015.1. NCBI lineage: Eukaryota > Viridiplantae > Streptophyta > Pinopsida > Pinales > Pinaceae > Picea > Picea engelmannii. Next base: position 845,491 of record ML777710.1, read on the forward strand.
TCCAACTAGGTCTTGATTTATTTATTTTTTATGGGTCCCTTTGTTTCTTGCTGAGAAGCTTTTTATTGCTTTCTCGGGGATCCCTAGGCGAAGCATCTCAAGGTTTCCTTCTTTTGGCTTTTATCTTTTGCCAGCTACTTTTACCCTCTGGACCTTTAGCCCCTTCTTCCCACAAGGTAAGGTACAACCCTTAGATATTTGGCCAACCCAATGCCCGAACCAGTGTAATGGGATGGATGAGCAGTACAAAGATGGAAAGTGGTAAGTATGGTGGGAACGAACGATGACCTTTTATGAATCCCCCTAGTGGCAACTCAAACCCTATGGGAACCAACTTACTAGGGCATCTTGTCATTCCCCCCAGGTGTGGTCAAGTGAAAAGGCATAAGGTCCAAGCACACGTTAGAAGCAAAAAGAATTAAATGCACATATTCAAAAGTTTTGAGAATCAGAGTGACACATACCATGATACCCGAACTCATTATCACATGGAGCAAGACCCATTTCTGTTGCAAGACCAGGCCGATGTGATGGATGTTGTTGTTGCTGACAAAGCGGAGGCGCTGAAGAAGAAAAGGATGGGCCCTCCAGGACCATGCTCAAGTCGATCTCGCTCTCGGTACTCCATGTCTAGGACTTGTGGGCCTTGTTATCCC
>ML777710.1:885976-903308 GCA_009831015.1 Picea engelmannii
CTGGGCGAAGCATCTCTAGGTTTTAATTTTCCTATGGCTTTTATCTTTTACCAGCTGCTTTTACCCCCTGGGCCTTTAGCCCCTTCTTCCCACAAGACAAGATGTACCCTGGATGGTCATCCTAATGGCTAGACTAGGGGAAAAGGGTTGGATGAGTAGGGTTTTAAGATGAAAAAGTGATAATATGAGGGGAGCGGACGATGGTTCTTCAAACCCCCTTTGGTGGCCAACCAAAACCCATGAATACCAACTTGCTAAGCCACCCAATCAATCACCCCCACAGTGGTCAAGTAGATTAGTGTAAGATCCAAGCAGTTATCTGAAATGAAAGAGATCTAATGCATACATAAGAAGGTTATAATGATCAAATATGACACATACCATGATACCTCGGACCGATTACCTCATGGAGCAAGAGCCTTCTCTGATGCAAGCCCAGGCCGGTAGTGATGGAGGCTGGTACTGCTGGCAGGACAAGTCTGGCTGAGAAGAAGAAAAGATGGGCCCTCAAAGGCCATGCTCAAGTCAATCTGCTCTCGTACTCCATGTCTAGGACCTGTGGGCCTCGAGACATGATCTCCTAGTTATCCCTAGATATCGGGGATAACAAGCCCAATCAGGCCGAGTGTTGTAACCATGCTCTGATACCACTTTGTAACACACCCACTAACATAAATCAAAATTTTTGGGTTAATTTCTCACAAATGCGAATTCTCCAGAAACTTGCATTAGCGGACCGCCAATCCACGATTCAATGTCGGGATTCAGGGTTTCGGACTTCCCGCTGTCGAGAGTCCCTGTCCTCTCGATTCGCGATGAGCTCTTTCCCTGGCCTTAGCCCCCTCTGGCTAGGCTCTCTAGTCCACGTGACTAGTTCCTATATGACCGCAGTCATATGCTTCCGTCGGGGTTTCAGGGTTTGCGATGTCACAATGTTTGTGTCCACGGAACTCGCGATTCTTCGATCCCCGATGCGCTCCTTCACGCGCTAGCCCTCCCGGTTCAGCTCCCGCTCATATAACCTACTCCTATGACCACAACCTTATCCCGTCGAGGCTACGGGGTTTCTAATGACAAAGTGTATACACCCACGGGATTCCCGATCGTCCAAATCTCGATTCTCCGTTTAGTTGACAGTTGTCCTCCACTATGACGCTGTCCTCCTCCTCCATTGTTCTGACAGTTGTTCCCCACTGATCGGGGTTTCGCGGATCGCGATTTCAAAGTGCACAAATCACTTGTCTACGGGATTCTCGATTTCCCGATGAACAAGGTGCCGACGACGCCCGATCCTTTGCCACGCGTCCTTCCAGATGAACGGTTTAGATTAACCCTCGGGATTTCGAGACTTTCGATGTCTCGATTCTCTTGTCCTCGAGAACTCCGATTTTCCGATGGCCACTATGCCGACTCGCTCTGGATCTCCGACACCTGTCCTATCCAGATGGACGGCTCAGATTAACTCTCGAGATTTCGAGACTTTCGAAGCCCCGGTTCTCATGACCTCGAGAACTTCGATTTCCCGATGACCACTATGTCGACTCGCTCTGGATCTCCGACACCTGTCCTATCCAGATGGACGACTCAGATTAACCCTCAGGATTTCGAGACTTTCAAAGCCCCGGTTCTCATGACCTCGAGAACTCCGATTTCCCAATGACCACTATGCCGACTCGCTCTGGATCTCCGACACTAGTCCTATCCAAATGGACGGCTCAGAATAACCCTCGGGATTTCGAGACTTTCGAAGCCCCGGTTCTCATGACCTCGAGAACTCCGATTTCCCGACGGCCAAAGTGCCGACGGCTAAACCTCGTGCAGCTTCCGCAGATCAGACGGCTGACGGGATCTCTGCTTCTGATCTGACGGCTCAGATCATTTCTCCTTCTCTGCGCTCCTCCGGAGGCTTAACCCCCGTGCGCCTTCTCCGGATCCAACGGTTGACGAGTGTCTACTCAAGATCTGACGACAAAGATCTATTCCACCATGCGCACTCTTCCACTACTTCGTGGTTATGGAAAGATCAACGGTCCAAATGTTCTCATGGACCTTAGGGAACCTACGATCCCGATTTCCTCGCTATTCACGAAGATGGGTGGAAAAGAAACAAGAGGTATGACGCTCTTACTACTTCCGTCAATCTGATGGTCGTGAATGACCATGGGTCTTCCGACAAGATCTCATCCGTCGATCTGTTACTCATCCCTACGCTACTACCTCGGAACCTTAAAGGGGTCAATCCTCCCTGTACAGGGTTATTAAGACTTGCCCACTCAAGTCCTACTTCGAGTTTTGGGTAAACCTTTCCAAGGGGGGGGAAACTCTACAAGTGATCTATTCCAGGGCTTTCCTGGAGACGGGTAGGGGAAACAGCTTCCCGAGGACGGGCTGGGAGCCTAACTTAGCTCGATCTAAGCATAACTAGACTCATTTATCAACGTAAGTCGTGCATGGCTTCCTCTGGGATGAGCATATATCAACTCATTCTTATCAATTACTGCACAGACATTCTTACACAGGAAACATTTACAATTCCACAAGTCTATGAGCATATGTGACAGCATATAGATTTCAAGATGCAGTATGAACAAAACACTTATTAGAAATAACTTCAGCAATGGATGCAACTGCTGAGAGGGGTGCTCGTTTCCACCCAACCGTAGGCGTAGCGACTCCTAATGGATTTACCACTAGCCACCCTCGAGCTGAGACCACGATGTTGTTGAGACTGCGTCTCCCTGTCTGCCAGTGACCAGGAGCGAAGGTTGCAATCCTTCCTCTCTGCTATCACTCACTCTGCGTAAAAATTGCCAGAGTTCCCCTCGCGTCCGCGCTCTCAATCGTCTCTGCCATACACCTTATCCTCTCGCGAGGTTGTGTGTGGCACGATTACCCTCGCGCCGATCAGGCCTGACGGCTCTACGAATGGGCGGTTCACCATCCCGTCCCTCATCAAGCCATCCGCCTACCAGCCTGCGAGGCATTGAATTTCAGGGCCAGTGAGCCGCTTTTGGTTCTCCGGGCCAGTGGAGTCCAAATACGATATTAAATTCTCGATGGAAGTTAACGCCACCCTTTCAGGTGTCCTCCACCGCCATCGTGGTCTCTTTTCTGAACATCCCCTCTCAGCAGTCCTGCAATAAATTCAAAGTGTTATTCACATTTATTGACCTCTTCCTACAGGTCCATTTACATCACATATTCATACTTATGAGTTTGCCATAGTCCTTGGCCAGTCCAGTTATATTTACAATCTGGGGGAAACAGGGTGTTACATTAAGTCTAGCATTGTTTGTGCAATGGATACTTACTGTGTCCGTTGGGAAATCCATATAAACAGCTCAAAACTCCCAATAAAGACACATTCCCCAAAGGTCAATGCCATGTGGTCATCACTATCTCCGATATAAGATGGATCATTTCTGATTCTTGTTATCACAATCTTGCACCCTAGTGCAAAGCCTTCACAAGTTCCAAAATGAGTGGAACATTAGAAGTGTTACCACTGTCACCTAGGCAACAACTTCCCTCATTTTAGTGGAAGGATGGATCCAACACAAGGGAGGCTTCCCTAGTAGCTTCAAGGACTCCTAAGGCAAGACACAATCAAATCTAAGGTGTCCTATAAAGCAACCAAATTTACTGCCAACTAAATATATTAAGCAAGTTATGGATTAGGTAGTTATCCAACGTAAATTCCAGATTCAGGTTTGAAGTGCTTTAAGCCTGAGGTAAAAGGTTTATCAAGTTATTATTCAATGCAAAACAATCCCCAAATAACACAAATCTAAAAAATACCAAGGGTTGTTACAAAGCTTGTGTAAAAGATAAAAATTTACAGCACTAACCAAGTTATAACAGCAATACAATTTAGCCCTTTAAACAGGATGCAAACTAGTAGCAAATAGAGCTAAAAATATGAATAGATTTAGGATTTGTTTCACTTGTAAAATCTGAAATTTAGCATGCATATAACAGCCAATAAGGGCAAAACGTCCAGCCCTAAATACGCAGCAATATGAAGTAACGAGCCTAATTCATGCAACAAATATGATCTTTAGGTCAGGTAAATGCAAAAAAGCCAAGATGTCTAGGGTGTTAAACTTATAAAACCCAGCAAACAGAGTTTTACTTGCCAATAGTTTAACTACCCAGAATTTTAATTTACTGCTGATATAAAACTCCATAAACTATGCAGAAAATTATAGCTGAGTTTTTATTATTTAACCAATTTTGCACAGCAGAAATAACAAGCAACCAAACACATAAAAAATAAACACCAGAAATTTACCCTGGAAACCCCAGTGTGGGGAAAAACAGCAAAGACGGGCTTTATTGGCTTCAGAGGAAAATAATTTACAGCAGTAAAATAACTCATAAATTCTTACAGCAAAGATTGCCCCTTTTTTGTAGTTGTACAGCCTAGCCAAACTTGTGCTGTATGGCCTGTTTGGACCTGCAAATTTGGCCTGTACGGCCTGCCATAATCAGCCCTGTATGGCCTCTAGAAATCGTCCTGTATGGCCCCTGTAAACTTGGCCCTCTTGTGGTGTGTTGTACGGCCAAGTACAGCCTTCTCCTTTTGCTGCGTACGGCCTGCAACTCAGCCTCCTTGCTGCTGCTGCTGTATGGCCTCCCTCACAGCTGTTGTATGGCCTCCTCTTCTCTGTTGTACAGCCTGCACAACTTCAGCCTTTCTCCCACCAGCCAAGTCGTCCTCTTCCTTAGTCAAGCACTCTCTTCTTTCTGCTCAATGAGTGTGTCCCCTTGCCTCAGCTTCCTTTCATCTTTTCACTTCACTCTATTTCTCTTTCTCCTGAAGTTTCTAGAAGAATTTGGAAAATTCACTTTAAGTGAAATATTTATTTCCTTAAGTTAAAACTTAGGAAATCTGAGCAAATAAAACCAATAAAAATTAAATAATATTTTTTATTCTTTTCCTAAGTTAGACTTAGGATAAAAATAAAATGTTGATCTAAGTATTAATTAAATGTCCTTCAGCATGCCTCGACACTTAGGCCTATGCTGAGACACCTTCCAAGCTACAAATTTAACACTCCCTCTTAGCGAGGAAGGTATTTTCGAATCTGTACCACCCCCAACTTATCCCTGAAGAAGACAAACTTGCCTTTCATCAAGGCCTTCGTGAGGATGTCTGCAACATGTTCACTTGTAGGCACATTTTGTAGCTTCACTATCCCTTTCTGCACACAGTCCCTGATGAAGTGAAATCTGATCTCAATGTGTTTGGGTCTGTCATGGAACAGTGCATTCTCAGAGAGCTTGATGCAGCTCTGATTGCCACAGTGGATGACAGTAGTCTCCAACTCCTACCCAAACAACCCCATGACTAGCTTCCGAAGCCAAATGGCTTCACATGCTGCTAAGTTGGCTGCCATGTACTCTGCCTCAGCAGAACTCAATGCAACTGACTTTTGCTTCTTGTTGAACCAGGAAACAACTCTTGATCCCAAGCTGAAAGAGCACCCTGAAGTGCTTTTCCTGTCAATTGTGTTGCCTGCCCAATCTGCATCTGTAAATCCCATCAGCTTCACTCCATCTCCCTTGATATAGCTCAACCCATACTCAATTGTACCACGCAGATATCTCAAAACATGCTTTGCTTCCACCAAGTGTACTCTCCTCAACTCAACCTTGAACTGACTGAGTGTGTTAGCTACAAAGCATATATTCGGTCTAGTGTTGACCAGATACATAAGAGAGCCAATCAACTCCATGTATAATGTAAAATCCATTGCCTCTGCTCTAGAAGCATCAATCTTCTTCCAGTTGGTCACCATGGGAGTAGACATAGGCCTGCAATCCTGCATACCAAATCTCTTCAAAACCTCCACTACATACTTCCCCTATCCGAGGAAAGTCTGACCATCTCGCTACCACACCTCTAACCCCATAAAGTAGTGCATCAACCCCAAATCCTTCATCTGATACTCCAAAGAAACGTCCCTCTTGCACTCTGCTATGAGCCTCTCTGAACCTGTGAGAAACAGGTCATCCACATACAACACAAGAATGAGTGGCTCACCTCCAACTATGATGTAGTAGAGTTTTGATTCTGCCTCACTCTTGGTGAAGCCCATCCCATGCAAGTAGCTATCTATCCTCGAGTACCACGCCCTGGGAGCTTGCTTGAGCCCATATAAGACTCTCTTCAACTTGCATACATGGGAATCCCTCCCCTATACCTCAAAACCCTCTGGCTACTCAACATACACCTCTTCCTCAATGATGCCATTAAGGCAGGTCATCTTCACGTCCATCTGGTGGATCTTCCACCCCATCTCTGTTGCAATAGAGATCACGGCCCTCATCGAAGTGTACCTGGATACTGGGGCGAATGTCTCATCGTAACCAACTCCCTCTTTCCAAGAGAACCCCTTAGCCACAAACTGGGCTTTGAACTTCTCCACACTACCATCTCAACGTCCTTGATCTTGTAGATTCATTTCGAGCCAATCACCGATTTCCCCTCTGATCGAGGCACAACCTCCCATACATCATTCTTCATGATGGAAGCATACTCTTCCACCATGGCATCTCTCCACACATGATGTTGTGATGCCTCCTGAAAGATGGAAAGCTCGGCCTTAAACTTGTTCATCAGAGCCATGTAACTGGAAAATCTTTGTGCTGCTCTACTCTCCCTGACAAAAGCCCTATGAGCACCCACGTACTCTTGAGCTTCTCTCAAGGTCTGCTCAACCGATCTAGTCTTTTTTCTCCTGGTAGAAGGAGTATATTGTACTGGTGGAGCCTCCTACTCCTCATTTTGCTCTAAAGTCTGAACATTTGTGCTTGTACCTACACCTGTGACCTATGTCTCTTCTTCCTTCTAAGTCTCTAGCTCTTGATCCCCTAATGTTGTTGGAACAGTACCATGAGCCTTCCTCAAGGCTCTATCCTCCTCAAACTTCACATCCCTCCTGACCACTGTCTTCCTCAGTGTAGGGATGTAGACTCTGTATGCCTTGGAATTCTCGTTGTACCCAACGAAGATCCCCTTCTCAACAGTGGCCTCGAGCTTCATCCTCTTCTCTAAGGGGACGTGACAGTAGACTAGGCGTCCAAATATCCTGAAGTGACCAATCTCTGGTTTCTTCCCTATAAAAACCTCCTCTGGAATCTTCCTCCCAACACCTTGTGAGGACTCCTATTATGTATGTAGATTGTAGACTACAGTGTTGCAAGCCTCTGGCCATAAAAATCTAGGAAGATCCTGATCATACAGCATTTCCTTTGCAACCCAAACTATGGCCTTGTTCTTCCTTTCTGCCACCCCATTCTATTGAGGGTTGTACAAAATAGTCAACTCCCTCTTTATTCCAGCACCTACACAGAAATCCTTGAAAGCTTTGAACTCTTGGAACCGAATGAAGACCTCGTCCTTGGTCTTCATGAAATAGATCCAGGTCTTCCTCAAATGGTCATCGATGAAGGTGACATAATACTCGTACCCACTCAAGGATACCGATGACATGGGCCCACATACGTTTGAGTGTATCAAATCAAGAATGCCTCATGTCCTATTGTCACTACTTGGGAAAGCAGTTTTGGTGTACTTCCCCATGGCACATCCCTTGCATACCTCATGATGCTTTGTGCTAAAGTCTGGAAGGCCTATCACCATCTCCTTGAGCACTTTGAGTGTTCCATGATGCAGATGTGTCATCCTCCTATGCCACAACTCTTCCATGTCACAAGTGTTACTCACCAATGCTCGGGTTGACTCAAACTGAAGCCTATACAGCTTCTCTCTCTTGACTCCAATCACTTTGGTTGTCTTGGAGTCCTTGGGCCGAATGTACACTCTCCCATCCTAGAATGAGGCCACGTAGCCCTTGTCCTCCAAGGATGAAACAGAAATCAAGTTCATCATCATCCCTGAAACATACAACACATCTCTCACCATCAGTGGCTTCCCGAACTCCTTCTGAAATGTGACTGTCCCATGGCTTGTTGCCCGACACTTGGCATTATTGCCCATCTCAATGTAGAGGTCCATCTCCTCCTCCTTTGGACTGGAGAAGTAATCACGCACTTCAGTTATGTGACTAGAGGCACCACTGTCAATGTACCAAACTCCACTACTGGTTGAACTGGAAATACATGCAATGAATGAGAACTCATTCTCAAATCTAGTTGCAAAGTCATCAGCTTCTACTAAAGTCGATGCTGCCATCTGTGACTTCTTGTTGCCCTTCTTCTTGTTTGGGCACTGGCTGGCAAAGTGTCCTGGTTTGTGACAAGCAAAGCACTTCACTTTGCTTAGGTCCTTCCTCTTTTCACCTTTTGAAGTCTGACCCCAACTTGAACCCTTCTTGGCTTTGGTTTTTCCCTTTCCTGTTAGGGCCAAATTCTCCTCATCCTCAACTTTCAACTGACTGGCATGCGAGGTACCAACTCCCAGCTCCCCCTGGGAGAAGTCCTCCCATAGCCTCTCCTAATCAGGAAATTTCTCTCGTGCTATCACTCCTCGGACAAACACGTTCCATTGATTGGTGAATCCATTCAAGGTTGTTCTCACCATCTCAATATCATCCACAGCTTCCCCTATTGTTGCCATCTCATCTCTAATCTGAGTGAACTTGGTGAGGTAGGATGCAACAGTATCTCCCCTAGCTATCTTGGTGGTCCTGAGTTTCTCTCTAAGCATTATCTTCCTGCTTTGGTTGTCTGATTGGTACTATTTGGTTAGAGATTCCCACATCTTCTTGGCTATCTTCTTTCCTGAAAGGTGAGGAATAATGTGATCCTTCACCCCATCTATGATAATTCTCCTTGCCTTCACATCCTTCTGGTATGAGCCACAAACTATGTTGGATTAGCTGGGGGCACTATGGTTCCTTCAACGAACTCCCATAATCACTGCTCCTCTAGCACCAGAGCTACGCGCTCTCTCCATGGACTGAAGTTAGAAGCACCCTCCAATCTGTCCTCGAACTTCAACCCTGCATTAGCCATCTTTATGTTGCCCTAGCTCACTTGCCCTCCTTTGTAGTTCGACCTCTTTTTGGTTTTACTCCTGAAAAACACCTAAAATGGACTTGGCTTCTGTACTCAAAGGATGAGCTTCGATACCATTTTAAACTTATAAAACCCTGCAAACAAAATTTTACTTGCCAATAGTTTAACTACCCAGAATTTTAATTTACTAATGATATAAAACTCTATAAACTATGCAAAAAATTAAAGCTGAGTTTTTAACCAATTTTGCATAGCAAAAATAAAAAGAAACCAAGCACATAAAAAATAGACACCGGAAATTTACCATGGGGAAAACTAGCAAAACGGGGCTTTATTGGCTTCAAAGGAAAATAATTTACAGCAGCAAAATAACTTAGAAATTCTTACAACAAAGATGGACCCTTTTCTGTAGTTGTACGGCCCAGCCAAACTTGTGTTGTATGACATGTTTGGCCCTGCAAATTCGGCCAGTATGGCCTGCAAAAATCGACCATGTACGGCCTCCAGAAATCGACCTATACAACCCCTGTAAACTCGGCCCTCTTCTGGTGCATTGTATGACCAAGTATGGCCGCCTCCTTTTGCTGCGTATGGCTTGCAACTCGGCCTGCTTGTTGTTGCTCTTGTACGACCTACACAACTTCATCCTTTCTACCACCAGCCAAGTTACCCTCTGTTGAGATTTGGGTACCTTGGAAAGTGGTCCCCGTTATCCCCGATTAATAGGGATAACTAGGAGATCATGTCTCGAGGCCCACAGGTCCTAGACATGGAGTACCGAGAGCAGGATTGACCTGAACATGGCCCTGGAGGGCCCATCCTTTTCTTCTTTCGTCAGATTCGTCTTGTCAGTAGCAGTAGCATCCATCACCATCGGCTTGGTCTTGTATCGGAGAAGGCTCTTGCTCCATGAGGTAATTGGTCCACGTATCATGGTATGTGTCACTTTTGATCATTATAACCTTTGGATATATGCATTTGACTCCTTTTATCTCTGACGACTGCTTGGATCTTACATTAACCCACTTGACCATGATTGGGGGGATTGACAGGGTGTCCTAGCAAGCCTGTACCCATGGGTTTTGGTTTGACACAGGGGGGATTTCTGAAGAGCCATCGTCCGCTCCCATCATACCACCCCTTTTCCATCTTATCTCTCGCTCATCTAACCCATTCCCCTTGTCCGGGCATTAGGATGATCTGTTTGTGGGGTTGCACCTTATCTCGTGGGAAGAAGGGGCTAAAGGCCCAAAAGGTAAAAGCAGTTGGTAAAAGATAAAAGCCTAGAAATAAAACCTCGAGATGCTTAGCCCAACGATCCCCGAGAAGGCAATAAAAGACCTCTCAGCAAGAAACAAGAGGGACCCGAAAAAAATAACAAACAAGACCTAGTCAAGAGGATAGGGGGTCTCATCACGAGCCAGCCTATTCTGTTCATGGGTACCTAACAGCATGACATTGCCTCCATCTGGTTACCACGCCAGGGCAGTGACCTTTGGTTGCATGGCCAAGGGAAAGGGGGTCTCATCATGAGACCACCTTATCATCTCTGTGAAAGTACTTATGGGTAACATTGTTAGCTCTGGTCACCACGCCAAGGCAGTGTCCTCTGGTTAGCCCTTGAATAAAAAGAAAAAGAAGAAGAAAAAACAAATAAAGAAAAGAATAAAGGCAAGAAAGGGCTTGGAAAAATTTGCATCCATGACAGGTACAGCTCGCCTTCTACAAAGGCACCCACAGATAATATCATGCATCCCTGGCTCTCACTCTACCCGTATGTCCAGACATCCCTTAGCCACCTCACCTCATTTACATGGCTTGGACGAAACCCCTTGGAAACTTTCCTTTCCTTATGGATACTAGCCCAATAGGGTGTTTTCTCCTTTTTTCTCGACCTTGTATTGTAGGTTTTTGTAATGTCTTTGAGCTATTGAATAATATATCAGGGTTTTTATGCATATGTTTGATAATATTAATGATGAAATGTGATTAACATTGCTATGATCCCTATGACTAATGAACCCATGGAGGGCGTAGTTTTTGATGTGCAGGACCATGCCCGACAAACAGGTACCATTTGGACCGGTACACATGGGGAGATGATTAGTTCGAACCTCCATGGGGCTGAAGAGCCCATCAGATGGTTGTTGAGACCCCATCAGAGGGGCAGAGACGGGACAGTGTTTGATTGCGCTCTTGCACCAGAGAAGAAGAGGACGTTTCACCAGAGGCACTTTGGCAGAGACCGGCCTAGGGGGAATGACCCCTTTTCAGTGGAACGTTGGCCTTGGAAGCCTCAGAACGTCCCCATCATCACCATGACGTCATCCAGCTTCATGGTCACTCTTGGAGGCAGATTGGGCAGCAGTGGCACATGTGGCATGTTGGAGAGGCCCCTGGGGGCTAACGTTTTGCCCCTGGATGTCTCATTTGCCCTAAAAAGGGCTAGCGCCTCCCTTGAAGGGGATTTTACCTTTATTATAGCTCAGTTAGGGTTTTAGTTTGACAATTTAATGTAAAAATTGTATTCTAGTCTTGTCGGCCATTTTTTATGACCTAAAATTAATTAAGGTTATTGATACACTATATATTGAGGATTTTTACTCTCATTTTGACATAACTCATCACTCACTCTCCTAGTGAGATCTGATTTTTGCGCCCTACTTGGGTATTTGTTCTCTTTGAGTGAGGTGCACTTGTTGAAGGAAGGCATTTATTGGCATTTTTGGCATTTCTCTTGAAGGAAGGTTTACAACTAGGGTTTGCAATGCTATTTCATGATGATATGTAAGTGTTTTTTCTGCAAAACTTCTTGATTGAATGGTTGTAGTCTTATATTCTTGCATTTATTATAAACTTTGCTGATTTTAAAACCCTAGGGAACAAACACACAAGTAGGTTGTTGTCTCATGTCCCCTAAAAGAGAAATTTTCAGCCATTGAAGAAGGAAGGAAGAGCCTAGCCATAGCTACACTCTTATTGCTTCTTCCCCTTGTGCTGGCCGTACCTTTAAAAGTCAAGAAGGAGGAGACGTCCCAGGCCTAGGTTATCTACACCTAGGGTCGTCCTGCTTCTAGGGTTTGGTGATAGGGCCTTGCTTTAGCAACACTCTCCCTCACCACACTCTCGTGTCTTGATTTATCTTTTATGCTAGCCGTTTTGCCAAGTTAAACCTAAGGAAGGAGGAAAGAGCATGAGGCCTTGCTTTAGCAACACCGAAGTGAGCCTCTTTCCACTAGGGTTTTGTTTCTGGGTCCCTGCCATAGTAGCACTTCAGAACCCTTCCCTCTAGTCCTTAGCCTTTTTCCTTCAACCTTTGCGTCCTCCCTTAATTTGACTCCATTTACCCTTAGGCACTGATCTTAGGCCTCCAACATTGAAGTGATAGTGGTCAAACAAACTCTTAACTATTTGCTAAACGAAACCCTAACTAAACTACTAACCCTAAAAAGCCGACGTCATCCTTGGTTATTCCATCTTGAGGCAGCAATATTTCTTTATAGGCAATTAGATGATGGTTTAAAGCATTTATTGAATAAGGGATTGATTGGACACACTGATTGCTACATCATCTTGGTATTTATTAATGAATTGATATTATCTCATTGTTGCATTAATAAACATTGATCTCGTCAATATCTATTGCTTATATATTGATATCAGATAGTTATATGAAGTACTAACCCTTTGAATCATAGCCTGCATGTATTAGTCTGTTGTTGCTTTGTTCCGAGCACGTGTTCTCATTTGGGCCTACACTTCATTATTGGTTGTTCAGTCCGACTATCTCCTCTTGGTGGTGACCTGTGAAGAGGGAATTTCACTTTGACCTTTATACCTTAGCCTCTTCAAAACTCCAGGTTACTGCGGACGTCTCCTCTAGGCCTAACCTCCCTAAAGAGAAAGAACCTCCCCATCGTGGTGACATTGGGTGGGGTAGGTTCCTGTTACGCCAGTTTGGCCTCTATCTTCTAGCCTTTTGACCTAGCTACAAACTGTGCAATAACATCTTGGCGCCGTTGCCGGGGAACACTAAGTCAATTTTCCTCAGATGACAAATCTTTTCGGTAAGCCTTGCCTCAGAGACCTTTACTTACAAGCTTACCTGGCGACTCCACTAGGGTGTTTTTCCCCTTTTCTTTGGTAGTTTCAAGTAAACTATCTGGCGATTCCACAAACTAAAAGGAGATTCAATAATCCTCCTTTGTCTTTCAGAAGGAAGCCTCCATTGAACTCTCCTGTTGTCAAATCACTTTTCGGGAAGAGCCTTCCTTTAAGAATCATGTCTAGCTCTTAGACCGCTACAACAAACCCAGCCAACAATCAAAGACAATGGTCATCTACCCTTTTCAAGCCACTAGACATGTCAGCCATACCAGGCTACCCTAGGCAGATGCCACCCAAGTATGAGAAGTGGTTGCCTAAATTCACCGGTACTAATGCAATCAGTGCCGAAGAGCATATGAGCAACTTTTGGGCATTCTTTCAGCTTCATCCCATCAGTGATGATGTTGAAGATCTAGTCATGAAGTTGTTCTCCGCTACTCTTTATGATGCCTCAAGGCACTGGTACCTAAGCCTCCCCGATGGAAGCATCAAAACTATGGATAGAATTGAAGAGGCCTTTCTCAAAAGATGGAGTATCAAAGAAGACCCTAATATGCTTCTCACAAGACTGAATAACCTTGCCAAGTATGAAAATGAGTCCATTCGGGAGTTTCACACCAGATTTGAGACTTTGCTACAAAGAATTCCCGCAAGCCATCACTCGAAAGATGACTACCTTGTCCATACTTATACCAAATCTTTCAATGGCCAACTAGGGTATCTTCTTAGAGACAAAAATCCCCAGTCAATTCAAGAAGCCCAAGAGCTCGCTACCAAGATAGAAGGGAACCTCCTTTCATCTAAAATTGAGTCTTTTGCTAACCTAAGGGGGAGAATAGACACTAAGCAAAAAATAGTACACAATGCTGAGCCTACTTCAGATCTATGTACCAGTATCAACAAGCTACAAGCCTCCATGGATGGCATCATAAAGAATCAAGAGGAAATGATGAGCAGGACTGTCAGACTTGAAAAGTCTCAGATCCAAGCACCCAGGGCCCCGTACAAAGGACAATTGCAGAAAGGAAGCCAATTTTACAAACCAAAGAATGAGCATGAAGTTCCAAATACCTTGGCCCCTACAAACATTGTTGATGAAAATCCTTGGTGCCTGGAGTGCAGTGAAGCACATTGGGAGCATGAGTGTCCTTACAACGCTGGCCATCAACAAGTCAACGACATGGATTGTTTCATGGAGTTTCCTCAGATAAATATCACAGATACAGAACATCAGGAAGTTGTGAAGGAAGCAGCCAGAGCAGCAAGGATGGCAGTAATAAACAACCTGGATTAGGAATCACAGGAAAAGCTAAAGAAACAAGAATTTCAAGTATACAAAAGGAAGAACTCGAAACAACCTCCTGTTGATCAGGCAAAGCCCCCACCCCTAGAGATACTTCTTCCCAAGACATCCAAGGCTGGTAAGGTTGACCTAAATTTCGACTTCGAAGGGGCGTTATCAAAGATGCATGTAAATGTTCCCCTGAGAGAAGTAATCAAGATCCCATCCATCAAGGAACGCTTTGATACTTTCTTTTCGGGATCAGATGAACCTATGGACCCCCCTATTATGTTGCAAGCTGATCATTTCAGGGTCCAATATGGTGAAAACCCCCCTTTCTTCATGACTTTGACAATGAACGACAAAAATCTCAACAATTGCATGTTAGATACAGGTGTTGGCGCCAACATGATGTCGCTTAAAGTCATGCAACAAGTGGGTTTGAAGGTCACACGGCCTTACAGGAATGAATGTGGTTTCGAATCTAAAGTAATACCCACACATGGGGTAGTTAAAAATGTTGAAGTGAGCCTGAAGGAGTATCCGGAGAAGACAGTCCATATTGACATTGTGGTGGTTGATGTCCCAGATGTGTGGGGAATGTTATTATCTAGGAAGTTTGGTGCGATGTTAGGTGGCTCCCTTGAGATGGACCTCACATTCTTGTGATTACCTTTGAAAAACATAACAGTGGGATGTCTACTCAATGTGCCAATAACTGGGGACCATGTGCAGGATATTATTCATCCCATCTATAATGACAAAGCGCAGAACGAGATGATACAAACTCTTCAGAAATATTCTCCAGAAGACATGCCCTTTGCAATAGAGGAAGACTTTGATCAGATCGAATGGCCCAAGAAAGAAGAATACCAACAGCTCCTAGATGAATTCAAGAACAAAGAAATTGGAACGGTAAAGATATTAAAGAAACATGAAGATGACGTACAAATCCACCCGTCTCAACAAGAAGTTTTTACAACAGAAGCCCACCCACCTCCCTCAGTACAGTACACCAGGGTTGTTCAGGGAACGACCAAATACAAAGTCAGAAAGTATAAGGAGGGAGATATGGTATGGATGTGGGATACCCAGAAAGGAGAGCCAACTAATGTAAAAGGAAGCACACAGTCATGGCTCGGACCCTTCAAAGTTGGAATGGAATTAGTTGATAACTCATACTACTTATCCACTTACGAAGGAAGAAGGCGCCCATTACCTATCAGCGGGCACCTCCTTAAAACCCACCAAGGTGGGGGGGCCTGACTTCACAGGTAAGTACAGGTAAGTAGGCATTCCTCGTGTATTATACCATCTGCATTTCATGTTAGTTTGCTTTCACATTTGCATATTGATTGTTTTATTTCAGTTTATATATATATATATGTCTATATATGTTGGGGTGGCATTACCGCCCCATTTTTGTTATTGATTCCCCTATCGAGTTGAGCAGGTCTGCAGGTTATGCCAGAGATGTTGAGGTTCTCATGCGCTCTACGGTGAGCACATGTCGCCGAGTTGGAGCCAGATGTTATCCCCGATTTCTAGGGATAACTAGGAGATCATGTCTCGAGGCCCACAGGTCCTAGACATGGAGTACTGAGAGCAAGATTGACCTGAGCATGGCCCTGGAGGGCCCATCCTTTTCTTCTTTCATCAGATTCGTCTTGTCAACAGCAACAGCATCCATCACCATCGGCTTGTTCTTGTATCGGAGAAGGCTCTTGCTCCATGAGGTAATTGGTCCAGGTATCATGGTATGTGTCACTTTTGATCATTATAACCTTTGGATATATGCATTTCACTCATTTTATCTCTGACAACTGCTTGGATCTTACATTAACCCACTTGACCATGATTGGGGGGATTGACAGGGTGTCCTAGCAAGCCTGTACCCATGGGTTTTGGTTTGCCAACGGGGAGATTTCTGAAGAGCCATCGTCCGCTCCCATCATACCACCACTTTTCCATCTTATCTCCCGCTCATCTGTCCCATTCCCCTTGTCCGGGCATTAGGATGATCTGTTTGTGGGGTTGCACCTTATCTCGTGGGAAGAAGGGGCTAAAGGCCCAGAAGGTAAAAGCAGCTGGTAAAAGATAAAAGCCTAGAAATAAAACCTCCAGATGCTTCGCCCAAGGATCCCCGAGAAGGCAATAAAAGACCTCTCAGCAAGAAACAAGAGGGACCCGAAAAAAATAACAAACAAGACCTAGTCAAGAGGATAGGGGGTCTCATCACGAGCCAGTCTATTATGTTCATGGGTACCTAACAGCATGACATTGCCACCATCTGGTTACCACGCCAGGGCAGTGACCTTTGGTTGCATGGCCAAGGGAAAGGGGGTCTCATCACGAGCCAGCCTTATCATCTCTATGAAAGTACTTGTGGGTAACACTGTCAGCTCTACCACGCCAAGGCAATGTCCTCTAGTTAGCCCTTGAATAAAAAGAAAAAGAAGAAGAAAAAGAAAATAAAGAAAAGAATAAAGGCAAGAAAGGGCTTGGAAAAATTTGCATGCATGACAGGTACAGCTCGCCTTCTACAAAGGCACCCATAGATAATATCATGCATCCCTGGCTCTCACTCTACCCATATGTTTGGACATCCCTTAGCCACATCACCTCATTTACATGGCTTGGATGAAACCCCTTGGAAACTTTCCTTTCCTTATGGATACTAGCCCAATAGGTGTCTTGTCCTTTTTTCTCAACCTTGTATTGTAGGTTTTTGTAATGTCTTTGAGCTATTGAATGATATATCAAGGTTTTTATGCATATGTTTGATAATATTAATGATGAAATGTGATTAACATTACTATGATCCCTGTGACTAATGAGCCCATGGAGGGCGTAGTTTTTGATGTGCAGGACCATGCCCGACGGACAGGTACCATTTGGATCGGTACACATGGGGAGATGATTAGTTCAGACCTCCATGGGGCTGAAGAGCCCATCAGA
>ML777710.1:933729-953649 GCA_009831015.1 Picea engelmannii
AGCAGCACTCCCAGATCTGAAAGTCCTTTTGTGTAAGGTTTTGTTTGTAAGGGTTTGATCTCTTTTCTGTAGTGGCTTTATACCCTTAACCTATTGACTCGGTGGCATGAAATCTTCCTTCAACCGTTGGCATAAGATCTCAATTAGATCATGAACTGAACCTTTAACTGAGCATAACTTTCAGGACCTATTTCTACTGTGGTTATTGAAGCTATCTTCAGGGGTAGGTTATTGTACCAGGTATGATTCCTACTTGCTTCTACTTTGGTTTAAGTCTGATCTGATTATATAATTATTGAGTTAGCTTTGTATGGATCTATGAGATGTGCTCATTGTAATTTGTTTATGATAAGTTTCAGATCTGAGTTTTTTCTGAAGTCATATACATCTGTGTGTTAAAGATCTGAGTTAGATAGACCTGTTGTATTCAAATAGATGTTGTCTTAGATCTGAGCTAACTTACATATGAATTCTGTGTTGTAGCTGACACTAACTGTTCTAGATCTATCCTTCTATATGCTGTTGCAGACCTGAGTTGAGTGTTCAGTTCTTTAGGTACAGTGTTTAGATCTGTCTCTTAGATCTGAGTTTAATATGTGATCAGAGCTTCTCTATTAAATAGCTGCAGTTTGCTTTACCTATGGTCTATCCTTGATTGACTTATAGATCAAATCTGTCTTGTTTATTAGAAAAATTAAAAGAGACTAACATTCTGCATTTTACCCTAAAAATCTAACAAAAGTAATAAACATTCACCTCTGTATCTATATCTCTTAAGACAAAATTCAATCTCAGCATTCCAATTTTTGGATATGGTACAAACTGTTATTCAATTTATTGTATTTCTGTCATTTTCAATATTTCAAATATCTTACTATGTCTGCACAATTTTCCATATTTGTTTGGTTGACGTATCTTCATGCATCTCATACATCATAACTATGCAATCAATTCTTTCAAGTTTGTGTAAATTTTAGCCATACACCTATTGCTTTTCCTTCCTTATCATTATGCATATGAAAAAGAATAGGGAGAGGGAGAGGGAAATTAATAAGAGGGAGCACAACCTCCTCATCAGTGCTCCATAAATGCCCATAGCTGCATCTGTCATTTTAAACAAGCAACAATAAATAATCCACAAAAGAATAAGTTCAGCATGCATAGCTGTATGTCTGTCAGACAACAAAATTGTAGGTGGCCTGAGGAGAAAAAAATTGAACATAAAAATTTATAATTGCAAAAAGATTTCTCAACAGAACACCAAAAGAAGAGAGAGGCAGAGGAGATCCATAAAAAGGTCTTGTATAAAAAGCCTATCTTGCAAATCACAGACAGAAAATGTGAGTCTCAGAGATCCATGATTAGGAAAATAAACCTAGCTGTCAATGGAGCTTACAGTCTACTCCAATGGCCAACAGTGAATAAATTTCCCTATTCATGAAAATGTACAAAATAAAAATATGATTTAATGGACCCTTAATTACTATGAATCTCCACAAAAAATAAAGTTTTTTCAAAATGTAGATAATTATGTCAAAATAACCACCATGGAAATTATAAAAGAATAGTAAGATCATAATGTCACAAGAAACACCATGACAACTATAAAAACGTGGAAAATCTTACGTGCACATTGCGAGGCAATTTTTCCAGCACCCATTTTCAAGTCTTGCCGAACTACAAAGACCTGCAAACCAACAGTAAATGTAAGCCTGGCTTAACATTAAAAAAAAAAAATGTCTGACTAACCTCCACAGACATTAGTAAAGAAGTTGTGCTATTACATTGGTATCATTTTCTTATTTTCTAATGGGATGTAATGAAATTGGTAATAACAATTTAAGAGTAATGAAGTAAAAGAATAGGATCAATGAAGTATAAAAGATCAGAAGGGGCAAAAGAATTGCGAATGGACTAAACAGCATACTTGTCTGAAATAAGATTAAAAGATGACATTGGATGGGATTGTGACAATTGTTTCAATTTTCTTTACAAACCTATCAGCACAGGTGGAAGTTTATGTACGTTGTACATATATCAGATCTTCTTTATTTTAAAGTATATAAAATTGTTAAGTAAATTTATCTTAAGCATGTGAGCTTAAGCTGAACATCATTAGTGATAGAAGTAGTGACAACTCCCCATTGTGGTGTGTGGGTGTGTGGTCCCAAAATCATCTTTAAGGGGGTGTGTGGTCCACAGATGACCAATAGAGAGCACACCTTCTCCAAAGGTAGCGCACAAGATAAAGATACCGGAAAGACTGAACAAGAGAAAACTGTCCAACAGCAGCTGCTGCTGCTGCTCCTCCAAACTTGCGCACTGTTTCTGGTTTTCTGGGTGAGAGTGAGTGAACAAATGAGCCAAGACGTCCTCTATTTATACTAATCTGTCCAGTGACTTTTCTGGCTGGGCCGACCTGACCTTTTGGTAATTATATTTTCTGTTTATCTTTTTCCTGTGGAGCCGACTGGTCTTTCTGGAGGATAATACCTTAATATTATATATTCTGTTGAGCCGACTTGTCTTCTAGGGTTTTCACATATCTGTTTAGGGTTTCTCTTGCTTCCAGAATATTCTATTCTAGTCAAAGGTTACATATGGAGGTTAAAACCTCATGCGGCTACCATAATATCAACACTCCCTCTTAGCTAGGGAGGTATTAATGGTCTCAAACACATCCATCCATCTTCGCATGGCATGGGCAAGACTCACATAGTCTTGCAGACCCTTCTACAGGTAGCATCATCATGTCATACATGGCTACACCCATGTGGACCTGTCAATCTCGTCTAGGGGCCACAACCCACTAGAGAACACTAGAGCTACACCTCATAGTGTGTGTCACCATCATCGTCGTGGGTTATACCCGCATGATGTGCTCACCCATGTCGTGAGTATCATCATCACTATCAACATCATCTAGTAGCAATCTGGCATCAAAACATATCATCACAATATCCATGAGCCTCATTTAGCTATATTGATGAACCATCTCCACCACCATGTGTCTAGCACCTCGGGTCATTCTTGTCCCATGACAAGAATCGTGACCTCATCGTAGCCACATTCACCTCATAGTTGATCCTCTCGTAGGATCACTCCGTGAATGCATTTAACTCGATGCTATCGGACACGTGTGTCTAGCACCTCGGGTCGTTCTTGTCCCATGACAAGAATTATGACCACATCTGAGCCACAAACACCTCATGGTGATCCTCTCGTAGGATCACTCTATGAATGCATTCAGCTCGATGCTATCGGACACGTGGAATTGCACCTCAAGTCTTCAGTCCGTCAAAGACTGCGTCGGGGCACATCTACTCCGGATGTAGATGTTCCCTATCTCCCCTAGTCTGCAGCCCAATTCTTGTGGAGATAGTGTCGGTCCGATGCTTATAGGGGCTACTCACCTACTCGTGAGAGTTTCAAGGCCCGATGCAATTCACACATAAGAGATCTAGCAGCAACTCGAATCTTTAATCCATCGAAGATTACATCTGGGCTTATTCCCACATGATCAAGTCCATCTTATCAATCTTGGAATATTGACACGATGTTGCATTCATCAATACTCCCCCAGGGAAACATTTGCATTCCTACCAAGCTTCTCCCAGACAAAGGCTTAGTGCAAATGTCAACTATCTGCTCATCTATGGATAAGTGATGGAGCCTCATTGCTCCTTCCTGCACCCTATCTCTGATGAAGTCCTGCAATATCCTTCATCTCAAATTCTGAATTCAACACCCTCTATCTGAGAGAATCCTCGGACCACGCTTCTGTCTGCCGCATGCCCCTTTGCATCCTGCAAAGTGTCACGAAACCATGTTGGCTTCTTCCTGATCAATGACTCCCTCTGAAGTCTGACTCCCTCTGAAGTCTGAGTCCTTTCAAGTCTGTTGTTCTTGTTGTCATACATTTCTTGTTCCTCACCTAGAACTGGGGGCTCTCGTACCTAGTATAATGGCCCTTCTAATAAAGATAAGAAGTTTGGCCTCTCGTGCTAGGATAATAACCAATTTGGCCTCCCATGGGGATAATAACCACAATGACCTCCTATACTAGGATAAGAATCAGAATGGCCTCCCATAGAGATAATAACCAAGATGGCCTCCCATAGGGATAACAACCAAAGATGGCCTCCTATACTAGGATAATAACCAAAAAGTACTGGGATAATAACCAAAAAGGCCTCTTGTAATAGGATAATAACCAAAACGACCTTCTATACTAGGATAATAACCAAACCAAAAAGAAAAATGGACTCATGTACCACAGACAATGGTCCAATACAAAATAAAAATAATTGAAATAACTAAATTATACTTACAATGAGATTTGTAGAGATCTTCCTGAATAATCGCTTTGAGGATCATCATCACATTTAGTCTTCTTCTTGTGCTTGACCTTCTCTTCATCTTCTATCGGCTCAGGAATGTCCTGATTTCTGTAGTCCAGAAGATCATTTTCTTCTAAGATAAGAAGTAACTTAATCTTCCATGCTCTGAAGTTGGTAGCACCTTCCAATCTGTCTTCTACTCTGAAACTGGTCTTCATGACTTTGACCTTGACCAGTCAAACTTAGACTTTGACCAGTCAAACTTTGACTTTGACCAATAACCGTTGACTTTGACCCAAAAATACAATCTTGACGTTTTTTATGGTTGAGGGCACCAGCAGATGTGTTGGGTCAGGGCACACTAAAATATCTAGGATGTATGCCAAACGCTTTACTTAAAGTGCCCGAACAATTAGGTTAGGGTTTGTTGCCGTTGCAAGATCAGAAACCCTAGCTACAGGTTTACCTTCCAGTGGTTAGGTTGTTCCGAAGGTGGTGTGGGCCCATACTAGGCTGCGAGGGAGCGCCCCCCCCCCCCCCCCNGGGAGCGCCCCCCCCCCCCCCTCGAACCCGCTCCTGAATCATACTCCAAAGTGGAGCGTTCAGGGAGTGCGCTCCCTAAACGCTCCCCTTCGAGAGCGTTTTTAGGGAGCACGCTCCTTCACTGAAAACTAGGCTCCTTGGTTTTTAAGGGAGCATCCAAGGAGAAATGAAGCAAGGGAAAGGTAGCCTAGGGTTAGGTAAGAGGTTAAAACACTCATTCGCTCCCTTTTCTCTCATTCTACTTCTCATTTCATTCATTTCACTCATCTTTGCTATGAGGGTTTTGACTCTTGAGAGGGTTTTTGCTAGTTCTTGAGGAGATTGATAGGAGATTGAAGAGCTTGGAAGGAATATTGAAGGCTCCAATAGGGAGATTGGAGAGATTCAAAGAGAGATTTAACTTTGAAGGCTATCATTTGTGAGAGCTTGGAAGGGAGATTGAAGGCTACCATAGTCATATTCAACCACCAATGGAGAGCTAAATGTTGAAATATTGTGTAACTGCAAAGAATATTCTTATCCCCTTTTGTGAATTGATCATGTCAGGCACTGTAATTGACCAAATCCCCTTTTGCAGATTGGTCAAACCCTAATTATAATATGCAAATTAAGAAGTCGGCCCCCAGGCAAATTAAAGTGGCTCTAACCACCCAAAAAGACAAGTCAGCCCTGCCAGTGAAGAGACACCTCCTTTCAGCGCTTGCCAGTTTGTATAAATAAAGGAAGCCAGCCACTCATTTGCTCACTCACTCAGCTCACTCATCTAGTGCGCAAGTATTGAAGGAAGCTGCAGTTACCAGTTGACGGAAGAAGGAAGAGAGAGAGGCACATTGCTTGGGAGAGGATATTCTTTAGTCTTTGATTATTTTCTGGTCTAGCATCATGGTAGTTTGTCTCTCGTAGAGAGAGAGTTATTTTGGTGTTGTACTTGGTTATTGAATCTATATTAAAGAAGTTTTGTTGGGTCTTCTTCCCCTTGAGGGTTTCCCAAGATAAATGCTTGTGTACTCTTGTGATTATGTTTCTCTCAGTGATCCTATCTATGCTATGGTTATTTAGTAAATTGAAAAGAAACCTAATAATAGCTTAAACTTTAACATGGTATCAGAGCTAAGCTGAAGAGAGCATCTTTCACAAGAAAAAGAAAAACGTCACTATTGTCGTACAAGAAAATTAGGGCTTTTTATTAAAGAGGAATTTCAGCCCAAAGATCATCTAGAAAAGTGTGCCCTAGCCTAAGGAACTCATTGGCACCTTCAACGCACCTTTTCAGTGGATAGAACTCCCGGAAAGTGAAACCCTAGTTTTCACCAGTACCAGAAAACCAGAAGCACCAGTCCAGAAATCTGTTGGTCAAGTTTGAAGGGGCAAATTTCAGATTTTCTAAAATCTAACCACATCAGGCTACTCGCCTCAGCCAAGCGCACCTCCTGGTAAGTTCAAAATTCAATTCTGAGCATTTTCATTTTTTGGTCATTTTCCTAGCTCTAGGTAAAAGATGTCTGCAAGCACTAAGCTTCTTGACAAACTAGAAGGTGTGGAAAACTTTTGTGCCTGGAAGTATAGGATTGCACTCATTCTTGAAGAGAATGACCTAGCAAGATTCATTAAAGAGAATGTACCAGAACCTGTCGATGCTGCAGCTAAAGCAAAACACCAAAAAGACACAGTTAGGGCCAAAAGAATCATTGCAGACTCTATCAAAGATCACTTGATTCCTCAAGTGGCCTCAAAGAAGACTCCAAAAGAAATGTTTGATGCCCTAACCCGATTATATGAAGGAAGGAACATCAATCGAAAGATTAATCTAAGAACTCAACTCAAGAATACAAGGATGCAGAAAGGAGAAACAATTCAAGAATATTTCTCCAGAATATCACAATTGAAAGAACAAATAGAAGCTAACTCCGTAAGAGTTCCAAATAAGAAGAAAGATGTTTCAAAGATCAAATGCTACAACTGTCAAAAGTTGGGACACTTTTCCTATAACTATCTTCAAGGAAAAGGGAAAAGAAAGCATCAAGCACATGTGGCAGAGGAAGAGGAATCTCCTCCCTCAAAGAAAGCTTTAGAAGAAATTGGGAAATATGTACTTTAAGTTGAAGATAGTTGATCTGAAGAAAGATAGCAAATGGTGGAGTCCGTGGAGCCTCCCCACACAAAAACAAAACATAAGTATTCATGTTTATTTTTAGTATCTTGTTTACTTCAATACTTTATCATTACAAGTTAGATTTTTGTGAGAATGTTAATTAACCTCGTTTTATTTCAGTGCCTATGCAGACTTATCAAAGAAGAGGATAAAGAAAGAAATAAAATATTTATTTCAGGTATGATCACTCATGAGAGTGACAAAGGTATGTGTTTAGCTATGATAGTAAGGGAAAAATTGGTAATTTCATAGCTAGAGTGAAAAGGAGTTCAAAAGTCTTATTCATGATTAGGGTTTCGGATGTGTACATGGTTGAACAAGTTTTGCTTAAGAAAAGATGTGTACTATTCTGATAGAAATCATGATATAGTTTTATTTGATTATTGTTTATTGTTACTGACTGATTGGCTAAGTGGCATATCTCAGAAAGCATATTGTAAGTAAGTTTACAGGTCTCGAAAGAAAGAACTTATGCCTTGACTTGCAGAAGTTAGACAGCATGAGAAGGACTTATGATATGGTGACAGTCAGTAAAGACCAGACAGTATCCAGTACTTATGTAGGAGCAGGAGGCTCCCAAAGATGCAGAACATAAATGTTCAAGATGAAGAGAAAGATGGATACTCAGATATAGTTGATGAGATGCAAGTAACTGCAGGTTGTTCCAGTATCGTTCTTATAAATGCAGAGGGAGCAAATTGATCAAGTATGAAGTCAGAAAGAAAGAAATGTTCTAACTCAAGAAGGCACCCAGGATATTACAGAAGAAAACATCAAGGATGATGATTATCAGATGTTACACAGTTAAAGAAGCTCTTAGTTTGGTGCAAGAGGGAGCTATGTCTCCGAGTTTGAAATGGAGGATCGTGATTTGGTGCAGTTAGGAAAGCAGTGGTCCATGGAACAGTTTACTCAGTGGATGAGTAATGAGATATTTTGATCAAGATGAAAGTTATCCAGTAGATGGATGGTGCCCAGCAAATGGGTAGCATGGTATTATACCATGGAAAGATTTTGGACCACAAGAGATTTTTTTCAGATCCCATAGCTAGACCTTTGTAGAGAAGGAAGAGACCTTCGTAGAGAAGAAAAAGACCTTCGTAGAGAAGGGGAATGATAAATTTGCCAAGGTTGGCCTCTGTCCAAGTGTTGAGTTTTGGATACTCTAGGGACATGCTAGAATACCCTCGTAGAGAGGGGTGTCACCACCCTCGTAGAGAGGAGTGTGGATGTTTCTCCAAGGGGTAGCGGGCAGATACTTTCCTCTGGCCAAGGATTGAGTAGCCTGGAACACAAACCCTGACCATGTGGAATGGTTAGTTGCCTCTTAAGGTTTGTGTCGTGATCTTGCTTGGATCATGGAAAGGGAGTCTAGTCTTGCCCAGGCTAGCATCTTAGCTTCTCTAGTTCATGTGGGATGACTAGGAGTGAAGCTATGGTAGTAGTCCTCCCCAGTGGATGGGTGAGATAGATGACTACAAGAGAAGGGAGAACATAAAAGGAATGGCAAAACTCATAGAATATCTTTTGTGTAAAGATGAGACATCTTCTGTGTGAAGATAAGATATCTTCTGTGTGAAGATAAGAAAGAGTATCTTCTACGTGAAGATGAAAGAAAGAAAGAGTATCTTTTGCGCGAAGATAAAGAGAACAAAACTTCTTTAATATGGATTCATGGAGAACCAGTCAGTGATCGTGATGCCAGAAGACCAAGTGGATTATATTGATGCCTCCTGTTATACAATTGATGTTGTTACCCAGTAGATGTTGTTACCCAATTGATGATATTGCCCAGTTGATGATGTTATCCAGTGGATGTTGTTACCCAAAAAGAATCTCAACTCAAAACCCACTTTGGGTTAAGTTTCTATAGTTCACTTTATGTTCCCCAATTCACCCACAAAGTGAATTAATAGTCACTTTTCACTCAAGTGACAAATTTCACCCTTTTGACATAGGAAAATGTCAAAGTGAAATTAGACATAAAGTATAAGGCACAATGCGTCAAATATTTCCCTCTTGTGGTTAGAGGCTCCAAACCACAAGGAACCACTTACCGAGGTACACCAAAACTCAACACTCCCTCTTATCGAGGAAAGTGTTTCTCACCAATCAATCTCGTCCCAGTTGTGGACTTCCTTGCCTCCTGGCAAGGCCTAGGTGAGTATGGATGTACCCTCTGTCTCTGATCTGCTCCACATGTCCTAACACTGATCTGCTCAACCTGCCCTGACACTGATCTGCCGACCTGCCCTGATCTCTAGATGGAAGTCCATCTCCACCTACCTGAGATCACCTAGATCTTGGCATCTCACCAAAGATCTCTCCCTCGACATCTCACCAAAGGTCTCTAGGTCTTGGCATGTCACCAAGATCCTCTCCTTGGTCTCTCACCAAGGTCCTATATTCATGGCATGCAATATGAGTTACATCTCTTGGTATTTCACCAAGAGTCTCTAGGTCTTGGCATCTCACCAAGATCCTCAACCTTAGTCTCTCACCAAGGATTTCTACCTCCTGGCATATCGCCAACAATCACTACTTTTGGCATCTCACCAAGAGTCTCTCTCTTGGCATATCACCAAGAGTCTCTCCCTCTTGGCATCTCACCGAGAGTATCTGGATCTTGGCATCTCACCAAGATCCTCAACTTGGTCTCTCACCAAGTGACTTCCACCTAAAGTGGATCCTGAAGTTGATCTGCCCGTCTCCATGGCCAAGTGAGGCTCGAGCCTCTGTGGTGCCCTGTTGCTCCTCCTCATCAATCTCTAATGCTTTGAAGCCCCTGCACCAGCCCTTTGTCTCGACAACTCTAAAACTGAAGTTGTCCTGGGTGGACCAGTCACCCCTGAAGATGGTGTCCTCGAAAACCGAATCTGAGCTCCCTCTAAATCAATACTCTGAGTCAGTAGGTCCTCCTCAATTCTGTCTCCCCACCTGACGCTGGATGGTGTATCAACTGACGAATAACTGACGAATGCACACTCTCTCGCAAACTGTGCATCGAACTCCTCCTCCTCAACTGTCACTGCCATACCACCCTGCTACCTCTGCGTCTTCCTCTTGGGACACTG
Source organism: Picea engelmannii (assembly GCA_009831015.1). NCBI lineage: Eukaryota > Viridiplantae > Streptophyta > Pinopsida > Pinales > Pinaceae > Picea > Picea engelmannii. The sequence continues at coordinate 943,839 of ML777710.1, forward strand.
TCCAACATAGTGCCCCATCTCACCACAAGCAAAGCATCTCACTTTGCTTATGTCCTTCTGCCCACTGCCACTCTCTAGCGGTTGGGTCCCTCCCTTGGGACCCTGTCTCGCAGCCTCTCCGATCTTCTTCTTTCCCTTTAACCAAAGAGCAAGATTCTCATCCCCCCCAGGCATATGTTGTTGTCCTGAAGACCTAGAGTTGCACCTCAACTCCTCCTATACGAAATCGTCCTAAAGTCTCTCCCAAGTAGGCATGACCTCCAGGGCAACGATGCCTCGTACAAATGAACCCCAAGGTTTGGAAAAGTTGTTCAAAGTTGTCCTCACCAAAAAGTCTGGATCCACAATCTCTCTGACCGCTGCTAACTCATCTATGATCTGAGTGAATCTGCCTAAGTATGATGTGACTATCTCAAAATCGAGCATCTAAATGCTCCTGAGCTTCTCCTGCAGAACCATCTTTCAGTTCTGGTTGGGACAAGGATGCCCACATCTCAAATGCATAGTCTTTACCAGTCAGATGGGGAATGATGTGGTCCCTCACCGCATCAAAAATAGTCCTCTTCGCCTTGATGTCATCCTTCCTGAAATCTGCATCCAACAATGGTGATGGAGCAGGTGCAGGAGGAATCACCACGGGAGCTTGAACTATATCCCATAGTTCAAGGTCCTCCAAGACGAAACTGATCCTGGTCTTCCAAGGGGACCAGTTGCTAGCTCCGTCTAGTCTATCCTCTATTCACATCTGGGACACCGACATGGCTGTCCACTAAAACTCAACATTGAAGCTCACACTGATGCGAAAACTGCAAAAGAACTCAGCCTCACCACTTGACACGCAAGCGGAAGTAAGGTTGTCCAAACGTGTCCACAAAACAGTCATCCAACTGTCCAACAAATCTTCTCACAAACTGTCCACTAACTCTGCCAACAAGTTGTCCAAAATCTACCCACAAGATGCTCTAGAAATCAGCAAAACTTCGCCAACAAGGCTTTGATACCATGAAGAAAATTGAGGTCCTATGAGGCTGCCAACTAAGGTCTTTCTTTGACCTTGAAATTGGCTCTAAGTTTCAATCTTCAAAACTGTCCTTTGTTGTTTTAGGACAGCAAACAGTTTAGTAACTTTCTGCCCATAGTTTTTGTAGGTTAAGTGTTCTTTGAGGTGCCCTTGCAAGTGTTTTCGTAACCCAAAGTTAGCACATGCAATATAACTCAAAACAAGTAACACTTCCTCTAGATCTTAACAACACAAGTAAGTTGATCTACACTCTAAGCATGCATGAAATGAACACAGATATTTTTGGTCAACATGACCCTGGATGAAACCCCCCCAGGGAAAACCAGTTTGGAATGGAAGTATATATAAGTAGTGTCTAAAGCATGAGATACAACAAGTACATGAAACAAATGAGCCTGATACAAAGGCAGCCCCTCTCAAGTTGTTATACAAGTCCAAGAAGGTGAATGCACCCAAGCATGGTGTGCCCTTCTCCTTTGTTGCTCAATCCCACTCTAGCCTTGCGCCCTTGTTGCTCAAAGCCTTGTAGAAGAAACCCTTGCGCACAAATCTGCCCTTGTGTGCTACCTCTCCAACAAGACACTCCAATCAGCAATCTGACAAGTAGAAGACTTCTCTGCTAGGTGTGTGCCCTCCCCCTATATTGTGCCCTCCTCCAAGCAAGCATGAACACCACAAATAAATGGAAGCCAAAGCCTCTTGGAGCCCTCCATGAAAGGAGGCACCCTTGTTGCCCTCTTCCTTTGCTTCCATTCCCATCTCCATTGCTCTCCTCTACCTCTCCAAGTGAACAAAAGAGTGAATGAGCCTCCTTTTGCCCTATGTGCCCCTCCTAAGGAATCATAAGGAAACCTACAAAGATCAATAGCTAGGATCACTCCAAGCCATATCTAATCCATGGTTGAGATCTCTCAAAAAGAATCTCAACTCAAAACCCACTTTGGGTTAAGTTTCCATAGTTCAATTTATGTCCCCCAATTCACCCACAAAGTGAATTAATAGTCACTTTTCACTCAAGTGACAAATTTCACCCTTTTGACTTAGGAAAATGTCAAAGTGAAATTAGACATAAAGTATATAAGGCACAATGGGTCAAATATTTCCCTCTTGTGGTTAGAGGATCCAAACCACAAGGGAACCACTTCCCGATGTACACCAAAACCCAACATTTACTTTGTTATTATCATTGGTAATTCAAGTTAAGGTTGTTTTGGCCAAGGCTAGATAGGGAGTATAAGGATATACACCCCTATCCTCGTTTCCACCATTATTGTCAAGCTTTTAAAGTTATTTTGCAAGGGTTTTGTTGAGGAAGTAAGAGGATTTACACCCCTCAATTTCAAACCCTAGCTAGGCTATTTACCTTGGGAAGTAAGAGGATTTACACCCCCAAGGGTTTAGTAGTCCTAGCTCTTTCTTTTTTGACCCCATTAACCCATAACTAAAGGCACTAATCTTCCATTGGAGAAACAAAATATTGCATTGGGAAACGTAATTTCTTGTCATATTTACTTTTTGCAACTTGGATTGTGTTCCTTGTGCTTAAAGCACCTCACAGCCACAAGTCGTCCCCATCAAAGGGATAGTTCTTGCTGCTGTTACAAATTTGCATCTTCAGCTAGGGCTGCAGAAACCCTAATCTAATTGCTTGAATAATTCTCTAATCAACCGCTGGAATTTGCCCAAAAGTTTGCACACTTACACTTCTTGGTCTAGCGCACTTTTTGGCAAAGTTTGGAGGAGGTTTAGTGGCTGATTTTCTTGCTGTAATACATTGATAATTGTTGTTACAGCCATAAGGCTGATATAATTTGCTGCAGAAAGTGTTTACAACAGCCTTGTCTTTTCATGCTAGCATCTTAGTCTTTTATCTTGAGTTTTGCTAGTGTTTAGCTAGTCTTTCTCTTGTATCTTTCACTTGATTTCTAGCATTTATCTTGCAACTTATGATACCATGTTATTGCTAATATACATTGTTACTAACAGCTGCTATTAGAGACAGCAAGCTTAACTTGCTTGTCCAATTGGTTATATTGCAATGTATGCTTGTTTTTCTTGTGTCTCGAGCAGGTACTTCACCATATGTTGGTTACTCAACATACTTGACAACCCTTGGACCTTCCCAAGACTCTTTTCCAAGACCTTCATACCACTTAGAACTGACCTTTAGGGACATCCTCTCCATCTTCATCCTTTTCCATCTCATTCTCCCTAGGGTCACCGGGATTCCCCCCTTGAGGTGACTACCTCACCTCTAAAGTGACAGGGACACCTGCCTAAGATGACAGTGGGTAGGTGACCTCCTAGCTGTCGCCATTTGGTGTTTGGTTCGAGCTTTTCCCAACCTACAACTTGTGCGATAACACTTCCTACAAAGTTTTAACAAAGATTATGGTTGATAGATTAGAAAAGCTTCTTGCCAAAATAATATCTGACAATCAAAGAGGGTTCATGCAAAAGTGTCAGATCGTGGATAATATTATAATGGTCCAAGAACCTATACACTCCAGTCGAGCAAACAAGGACAAAGGTATGATCATCAAAATTGATATGGCAAATGCTTTTGATAGGGTTCGACATTCTTTTCTTTTTGATATTCTTTATAAATTTGGTTTCTATCCTGCCATCATTCGGTGGGTCTCCACGTGCATATGCAACCCATGGATCACTCCTTCAGTGCATGGGAGACCTGTTATCCCCTACCCTAGGGATAACTAAGGAGATCACATCTCGAGGACCACAGGTCCTAGACATGGAGTACCGAGAGTCAGACGACTTGAGCATGGCCCCGAAGGGCCCCTCTTTTATTCAGTGCAGTCCATTTATCAGCAGCAGCAATATCCAACCCACCAGCCTGTCCTTGAAGTGGAAGTAAGTCTTGCTCCATGAGGTAATGAGTCTGAGTATCATGGTATGTGTCACTCTGATTCCTGAAGCACTTGAATATGTTGCATTGAATTCTCCTTCATTTCATAACGTTTGCTTGGAAATTATGCTCTTTGCCTCATTCATACCTGAAAGGGTGACATGGTGCCCTAGTAAGTTGATCTCCCTTTAGGATAGGTTGCCATTGGGTCGTCGTCTGTTCCCTCCATACTTACCACTTTCCATCTTTATTCCTCTCATCTCCCCTACCTTTGTTTGGGCATTGGGATTGGCTACACTAGAAAGGGTTGTACCTTACCTCGTTGGAAGAAGGGGCTAAAGGCCTAGAGAATAAAAGTAGTTGGCAAGAGTTAAAATCCAATATTGAAACCTTTGAGATGATTCGCCCAGGGATCCCCGAGAAAGTAGTGAAAAGCTTCTCAGTAAGAAAAGGGAACCCATAAGATACATAAACACGCAAAGTATTAGTTGATGGATAGGAGGTCTCATCACGAGTCGGGCCATTATGGCCATGGGCATGTAGCGGTATGACACTACCACCTATCTGGTCACCAAACCAAGGTAGTGGCTCTTGGTGGCATAGCCAAGAGAAAGGGGGTCTCATCATGAGCCAGCCTTCTCATCTCCGTGAAATGTTTGTGGATAATGTTGTCACCTCTGGTCATCAAGCCAGGACAATGGCCCTCAACTATTCCCTTGAAGCACAAAAGCAAAAGATCAAAAGCAATAAAGCTAAGAGTAAAAGGCAATGAATGGGCTAGAAAACAATAGCATTTATGACAAGGTGCAGCTCGCCCTCTGCAAAGGCACACAAAGGTAAGATTTTACATTTCCATGTTATCACATGCACCCTATGCCCAAACACTTACCCCATACCACCTCATACACTTACATAATATGGACTAGATCCCACCTGGGAAACACCCCAAACTTAAGAGAGGTTAGCCCAATAGGACGTCTTGAGACCTTCTCCAAACCTAACTTGTAAAATTGCATAACATCTCTGAGCATTTGTCTGGGTTAAAGGGGGGTTTGATGCACATGTTTGGGTAATTTAATTATTGGATGTGATTTACATGTTATGATCCCTGTGACTTATGAACCCTTGGAGGGCGTACTTGTTGTTGCTACAGGACTTTGCTCGATGGACAGGTACACATGAGGGAATGATTAGCTCGAACCTTCATGGGGACCTTAAAGCCCATAGATGGATGTTGTAACCCCAACCAGCGGTAAGAAGACATTGAAGATTTGCACTAGGAAGAAAGAAGGACGTTGCCTTTGGAGGCACCCTGGCAGACCTAGGCGCAGGGGGATCTTGCTCTTCCACGTGGACGTTGACCCTTGAAGGCCCAAGACATCACCATCATGACCCTGGACGTCATCCAGAGCTAGGGTTTTCGTTTTGGAGGCATTTATGAGCCTAGTGGCACGTGTGGGCTTCATCTGGGGCCTTTGGAGGCCAAGCGCCCTAACTTTTAGGCTCAACGTTCCACCGTAGGGCCTCAACGTCACCCTAGAAGGGCATGACGTCACCCTTGGAGGTATCTTTAGATGATAATTATTGTTATTTATGTAAAATTTGGATTTTAATGTAAATTGGTCAGGTCGGCCTTAATTTTGACCTAAAATTAATTGAGGGTCAAAGTTTTGGATAAATAGAGATAAAGTACTCTCATTTTAACAACACAACTCCTCACACAAGAGGAGAGGTCTGAAATTTGCGCCCTAGTAAGGGCTATTGGCTGAAATTGTGAGGCGCACTCTTGTATAAGGCTATTTTTTGCAAGTTAGATCAATCTTGGAAGCTTTTATGGTAATCTTGCATAGTATTTTCATGATTATTCTTAGTGCAAGTAAAATCTGCATTTTTGTCATCTATTGAATGGTTTATGTATGGTTTTATTTGCTCATACAAAATTATGAAATTGCATGGTATACTTAATGCTTGAAGTAAGGAACTTAAATTGCTACTTTCTTACTTTCTATTTGTCAAGCTTTTCATTGAATTGATCTAGTGACTAGTGAAACCCTATAGCCCTAATTTGCTAGCACTCTAAGGTTTTGACCTAGTTATTTTTGCCTAAGTTTTTATCCCATAAGAAGCCTAAGGAGAGCAAGGTGTTAGGGCCTAGAATTGCCTACACCCTAGTATCTTGTTTCTTGAGGAAAACACATAGGGGGACTTAAGTTACTACTTCTCCTACGCATTCTCCCTCTTAAACTTTTGTGCATTATCAAAATTGAATTGTAGCCTTTGAAGAAGTCGCCCACTTGACTCCATAAGCCCTAGAAGGCACTAGTTCTTGCCTCTCTCTTGCTGAAGGATTGATTAAACACTCAAGCACTCTTCTCCTAAGCTTTTACTAACTATTTTTAACCCTAGTTTAGCCTAGATCACTAACTTTTTTGTTGATGTTATAAATGACTGCTACAACCACCTAAATGCACCAAATTTTTTGCATAATTGACTTTGAATGCTAGCTAAACACTTCAAAAGTTGCTTATGACATTAGATTATCATTTTGCTTAGTAAATGTTATCGTTTTACTGTCTTTTCAAGCAATTCTAAGGAGTATTTGTTGCAGCTGTTACATTTTATCAATTGTTGTTGTAAACTTATTAACTGCTGAAAATTTATATCAGCTAGCACTTTTTGTCACTGTCCATTGTCTCTTGAGGTGTTATTATCATATTTGTACCTAGAATTATTGTATATGCATGCTATATTGTCTTGTTCTAGGCAGGTACATCAAGCACTTCATTAACCTCATCTTTGGGACAAGGATTTAGTGACTTTCGTAACCAGTGAGAGGGGGGAATATATCTCAAACATAACCTAATTTTCCATCCCTTTATGTTACCGGGGACTCCTCCCCTAGGGTAGACCTTGCCTATCCCTAAAAAGCGGGGATTTCCTATTAAGGTGGCAGTGATAGGATACCCTGTTTTTACGCCAATCTCCTCCTACTTGCCTTGGGCTTTGGGCAAGTACAGATTGTGCGATAACAAGGCCCACAGCCTTTTCTAAAGGAAGTAGGGGACTATGTCAAGGTTGCCCCCTATCTCCTCTTCTATACGTTATCATAGTTGAATCATTGAGCAAGAAATTGGAGGCAAAGAGATGCTCTAGAAACTTACCGGGAATTAAACTAGTAAGGGAGTCAAAAGCATGAATAATTCGCAGTTTGCTAATGACACACTCCTCTTGGGTGATGCATCTACTATTATGGCTGCGAGATTCAAAAGGGTTTTGGATCTATATACAAATGCCTCTGGTGGTAAAATTAACTGGAACAAAAGCCAAATATATGGGTAGAATATAAGTCGGAATCTACTTCAAGCCGTCTCCAGAATCCTTAAGTTCCCACATCAGGGAACATGGTGTTGATATTATGGTAGCTGCGGGAGGTACTTACCTCCACGTGTAAACCTGACGAGGATAGAATACTCCGGGAAGCAAGAAGAAACCCTAATAAGTTGGCTAATAACCCTAGAAGACTTGTCGGCTCAAGAAGATAATTTATATTAGGTTATTAGCCTCCAAGAGAAGAAGTCGGCCAAAAATAATAATATATACTGAACAGATAGATACCCAGAATGAGAAGTCGGCCCAGGCAGTTAGCCAGAATTAGTATAAATACAGGAGGCCAGTTCTCATTCTGGCAAGCAGTCTCAAAATTGCAAAGCAGCAACTTGTGCGCACTGCAGTGCCCAGTCTTGTGCGCAAGTTTGGAGGAGAGTTGTCGGTGCAGCTGTTGCAGCTAGCAGTTACGTTTTGGCTTGGACTATCTCTTGGCTAGGGTTTGGACTATATGATCAACTCTTGTTGGTGCGCTATCCTTGGGGAAAGGAGCGCTACCCTTGTTTGGCTATCTAGCCTAGGGTTTGCTTCCGGAGTGATTCTCTGTCAAGATTAAGGTGCTCAGAGGGTGGCTTCGGCCTATGGTTGGGTGACAATAGAGATATTGTCAATGGTAAAACGAGCACATCCATTATATTTTAACAGGTTATGGGCCCACACCTCCTTCATTCAGTCTAACCGCTGGAAGGAAACATAGTCGTAAGGATATAAGCTCGTTGAAAGAACTGTCGCTAGGGTTTCTAGCAGAAGCAGTCACCATAGCACTACCGCTAGGGTTACTAACAGGTGCAGTTGCAGAAACCCTAATCCTCTTATTGAGGCACCTTAAATGAAGGGATTGACCTAATCTTTGGATAGATCAGTGCGCCCTAGCCTAGCGCATCTCCTGGTACTCTCAGAAAGCCAAGACGTGAAGTTTGAGCTTTTGGTCAAATCTAGGGTTTGACCAAGTCAAAGCAGCCATGACTTACTCTATGAAGTCAAAGAACAAGTTAGATGGGGCTTTTAACTTCAAAGCGTGGAAGACAAGGATTGACCTCATCCTTGCCGAGAATAAAGTGTTGGATATCGTGAAAGGAAAGATTGTGAAACCAAAGCTTGAAGAAGCAAAGGAGAAGGAACCGTAGAACATTGCAGCTATGGAGAAGTTCAAAGACGATGACATCAATGCCATGAGTATCATAGTGGACTCTATCAAAGACCACTTGATACCCTACATCTCCCATCTTAACTCATCAAAGAAGATGTATGATGCCCTAACAAGCCTCTTCTTAGTTAGAAACATTGGACAAGTAATGAGTCTGAAGAATGAGCTCCGTGACATGAAGAAGAATGATGACGACAGCATAACATCATACCTTGTGAGAATCTCTCAGTTAAGAGATCAACTACAAGCTATTGAAGAGATCATCTCAGAGAAGGAGTTGGTAAACATAGTACTCGATGGTCTTCCCAAGACATGGGATGCATTTGCCGCAAGCATGAACACAAGAAAGGAGTATCCGACATTTGAAGAACTTTGGACTTGCTGTGCTCAAGAAGAATCAAGGATTAGTGCAAAGGAGAAACACGAAGCATCAATTGCCGAAGAGAAGGAACCTACAAAGAAGACTAAGCAGGATGAAAGAGACTTCTTCTTCTAAAGGTAACAATACTCTTCTTATTTCTTGTACATATCTTGTTTGCATCGTCTCTATACATATCTTGTATATCTATCTCTTGGAAGATAATGTGTTCCAAGAAGAGCTATACCTATGGAAGAACAACAAGATAAGGATGGATATCATTAGATAATACACATGAAAGGATGAAATACGTCAAACAAATCATGTGAAAGCTATTGCAAGATAAGCCGAATCCATCATGAAGAGACTTAGAAGAAGCAAAGACAGAAAGAAGTCAGCAATCAAGAGGAAATTGGAAAAAAGACTTATGACGTTTTTGTAGAAGACAACAAGACGGAAGCGTGGACTCTGTCAGACAGAGAGAGCCAATTATATATTGCAGTAGACAATAAGGATACAGACGGAAGCATGGACTCTGTTAGATGGAGGGAGCCGATTATATGCACTCATACATGAAGCAAGGATTAGGAGGGAGCTAATCCTATAATCCATTGAAGATGATGAAGTATATATATCCATGGTAGCAGCCATGAAAGACAATACGTGTCCAGTTCAACCTCAGAAGAAGTCTTCTTCGAAGAGAAGCCTTAAAGTATCCCTGGTTGTCCATCCACATCCGTGATCCTATAATGAAAGAAAGAAATGGAATCTATAAGAAACTCCATGGACCCAAGAGCTAAAGAAAGACATCACGAAGAACATGAAGATTCCAAGAAAGAAAGAGAAGCCATAACAACAAGTCATTGTATTAAGAATCACAAGATTGCCAACCTGATATGAACTCAATAAAAGCAATCAAGTAGAGGAACTGAAAGTCGTGATGAAGAACAGTGTATGAAAGACTTATGAATGAAAGCATTGCGAGATCTAGAACTAGAGGTTCTCCCAGATGGAGGGAGAAGACTATGATGACCA
>ML777710.1:953770-1001673 GCA_009831015.1 Picea engelmannii
TAACATGGGAAATGGTCCAGATTGTTGATGTATCATAGACAGCGACTTCCCATTGTGGTTAACATGGGGAGTGGTCTAGGGTAGTCTCTCTTCTTGAGGGTTACTCAAGAAGACTGGCCTGCCTCGCCGGACAGCGATTTCTCATTGTGGTTAACATGAGGAATGGTCTATTTTGGAGGTTGGTACAGGACAGTCTTTTCCTCTTGTGGTTAACAGAGGAAATGGTCCGGGCAGTCATTCCTTAGGGTTTGTACATTCTCTCCAGGGTGCACTTTGATTAGTGTAGGAGGAATGGCCCAAGGTGGGGAATGGTCCAAGCTCAGCAGTCAGGGACATGCATTCCTTAGGGTTTATACATTCTCTCCAGGGTGCACTTTGATTAGTGTAGGAAGAATGGTCCAGGGTGGGGAATGGTCCAAGTTCAAAAGACAAGACAGCTATTCTTCCTTGCTTAAGAAGAATAGTCCAGATATCTCATTGTTCTACTCTGAGGGCAGATATTCTTTCAGATCTCGTAGATGTGAGTGAAAGATTGGCCCGGATGATTCAGTTTATATCATAACATTGTTTTTGTGCAGGTTGATATGAGATGATTGTTATGAAGACTGTATGACAGTAGATGTATACTACTGTAGTGGATGTGTTCCACTGTTCGTGACTATATGTTGTTGATCAAGTACTTGTGTGTTACTTGGTGTGGTAGTGTACCACTGGATTGTAGTTATGTACTACTATGGATAGACACAGTTGTGTTCTATTTTGTTTCGATTGTCTTGAAGACTATCAGCAGTATTGGAAATGATTATCAGTTAGATGGATAATCAAAAGACAGAGATCTCCCAGACGGAAAATGGTTCAAAGCATTTACTCTTCTAGATTAGAAGAATGGCTCTTGTATCACTCTGTGGAGTGAACATCATGTCTGATTACTCAGATAGAGTATGGTTTCGAGAGATGATGCAGCTGATGACACTAATGATGATGATGGTGCTCATGATCTAGTCATGATCTAGTCTATACAACTATGTTGATGCTACCGGGTGAATGGTATGTTTTTGTGCTCAAGACCATTACTTGTAATACCTCGCTAGCTAGGAGGGAGTGTTGATATTATGGTAGCTGCGGGAGGTATTTACCTCCACGTGTAAACCTGATGAGGATAGAATACTCCGAGAAGCAAGAAGAAACCCTAATAAGTTGGCTAATAACCCTAGAAGACTTGTAGGCTCAAGAAGATAATTTATATTAGGTTATTAGCCTCCAAGAGAAGAAGTCAGCCAAAAATAATAATATATACTGAACAGACAGATACCCAGAAGAAGTCGGCCCAGGTAGTTAGCCAGAATTAGTATAAATACAGGAGGCCAGTTCTCATTCTGGCAGGTAGTCTCAGAATTGCAGAGCAGCAACTTGTGTGCACTGCAATGCCCAGTCTTGTGCACAGGTTTGGAGGAGAGTTGCCAGTGCAGTTGCTGCAGCTAGCAGTTACGTTTTGGCTTGGACTATCTCTTGGCTAGGGTTTGGACTATTTGATCAGCTCTTGTTGGTGCGCTATCCTTGGGGAAAGGAGCGCTACCCTTGTTTGGCTATCTAGCCTAGGGTTTGCTTCTGGAGTGATTCTCTGTCAAGGTTAAGGTGCTCGGAGGGTGGCTTCGACCTATGGTTGGGTGACAATAGAGATATTGTCAATGGTAAAACGAGCACATCCATTATATTTTAACACATGGACCTCCTTCAAGTATCTTAGAATGCCCATTCGTTTGTTCAATCCAATGGCACAATCTTGGCAGAGTGTTTTAGGAAAAATTAAAACCAAGCTTCAGCAATGGGGTTCACAATGGTTGAACCCAGCAGGAAGGGTGGTGCTTATAAAATTAGTTCTATCAATGTTGCCCATCTTTCAGTGTTCGGCCATGCTAGCCTCTATCAATGTAATGCAGCAAGTGGCCCAAGGAATAAGAAAATTTCTATGGCGAGGTAAGACAAATCCAAAAAAAAAAAAAAAAATTGGTTAACTGGAAGGCAATGAGAGCTCCAAAAGAAATAGTGGCCTTGGAATAAAGGATCCAACCTTAATGAACTTAGCCTTGGGAACCAAGCTAATCTGGAGGATGATCTCGAGACAACTAAACTAGTGGGAAAAGGTCCTTCATAAAAAATACCTCAGTGGAGATCGTCTGTGTTGTCTTGACAACCCTCTTGAAACCAAAAAAGGCTCATTCATTTGGAAACTCATCAAAGGAGTAACCCCTATAATCCAATCCAAAATCACTTAGATCCTAGGCAATAGAAAGGATATCAATATCTGGTGTAAAAGTATCATGGGAAAGCAATCACTAGAATGTAACCAAGATCTTCTTTGAAGTTATGGATAGGCAGTAAAAATCTAAAATCTTTGTTTGATATCTCTTTCTGGTTTGATAGTTCGGGTCATTGGTTAGGGTGGAATATTGGTTCTCCACCTTCTTATCTTCTCCCATTGACCACTCTCCTCTTCGAATATTTTAAAGGATGTGCACCCTGGAACACTTCAATCCCCAATCGCAGAGGATGGGGATCAACAGATTACAAAGTTAAAAGCAGATATTTTAATCAACTCCAATCAGTATCTCTTCCTCAATTGTCAACAATCTAGAACCATGCGTGCCATTCCGATGGACTTCCCAAAGTTAACATTTTTTGTTTGACAATTGTTCATGGGAAGATATTGGCAGCCCAAAATTTATCAAAAGGGGGGATTCAAGGCCCCTCGCGATGCACCCTGTCTCTCCAAAGAAAAAAGCAATCCATCATATTTTCTTTATGTGTGAATATACATCTCAAGTCTAGCAATCTGCTAACTCCAATCAGTATCTCTTCCTAAATTATCAACAATCTGGAACCATGTGTGCCATTTCGATGGACTTCCCAAAGTTAACATTTTTTGTTGGACAATTGTTCATAGGAAGATATTGGCAGCCAAAAATTTATCAAAAGGGGGATTCAAGGCCCCTCACGATGCGTCCTCTATCTCTCCAAAGAAAAAAACAATCCATCATATTTTCTTTATGTGTGATTATAGTATATACATCTCAAGTCTGGCAATCTACCTTTGCTAGAATAAACTATAGAATGAGAATTCCAGAATCATGGAAAAGAATGTTCTCGCAATGGAGTAAACTCTACAGGGGAACTTTAAAAGACAAAACAATATTAAAAAGATTGTGGTTAACTCTGCCAAAATTTCTTTGCTGGAAAAGTATGGCTAGCTCGAAATAGAGCCATCTTTAAGCAAGAGCTAGACAATCCTAGCACTATAGTTGCAAAGGCCAAAGTTTTATTTGCAGAATATATCAATTCTAAGGGCAAGCAATTCCATCGAAGTCAATGCTTAGTGAGGATGAAAAAGAATGGTTTCATTAATTTCATTAATATCTCATACCTCAAACTCATTTTTTCGGTAAGTCCAATTCCAGATCAACCTGGCAGCTTCGACTAAGTGCATAAGACTTTCAACAATGAAAATCTTCACAATACTCTCACATTCTATTTTTCGATGACGCCTCTAAAACTCATTTTTTCGGTAAGTCCAATTCCAGATCAACCTGGTAGCTTCGACTAAGTGCATAAGACTTTCAACAATGGAAATCTTCACAATACTCTCACATTCTATTTTTCGATGATGCTAAAGGCAATCCAGGGGTGGCAAGTGTGGGGATCATCATTGATCCCAGAGGAAAAGCTGAATTAACCTATCCATGGGTCTAAGTAACTCCTCCCATAATCAAGCTAAAGCATATGCCATATTACAAGGTTTGCGTATAACTATTGACTCCCTAATTCACTCATTGATTGTTGTGGAAGATCAAGCGCAATTATTAATCAGACGGTCTTGAAAACCTTTCCAACTAACTATAACCTCGCATCTATACTGGCTTGAGCTTATAAGAGGTTGACAACTTTCAAAAGATTACATTCTATCAAGTTTTGAGGGAGCACAATCAACAAGCAGATCAGTTTGCCAACAAGGCTTCAGCATTAAAAGTGGGGGTGATTAAGATCAATGGAATCACAAGTTACCAACCCATACCTTAATCAAATAATAATGAACCCAAAGGCATCCATCGAGGCATTAATGCTCCTTATGCCATGCATCTACGAGCCTCGTTCTCAAAGCAAGGCAAGTAAATTGATGAGATTGTTGTACCCCGATCACATGCTTGGCTTCATGGCAACACGCGATTTTGAATTATTGACAGGTAGGTGGGATTATGGATCCATGAAGAGGAAGGCATCCATGGGAAGTTGGAAATCTATTTCTGTTGTTCAGCCATTGCCTAGTAAGAGATGTTATTGGTTTTAGTTAGGTAATGCCCCTGTATGGTCTATTTAATTTTAATCCAGGAAAAAACCTAAGAGGGCTACTGTATCTGTGCTACATCTACAGAGGGGGGCTTTTGAATCTATTTCCCTCTCAGTCTGTATTTGGAATCTGGATTCCGCCCTCTTGTAGTTTGTCTCTTGTTTTTTCAGCACTCACTCTCGGAAAGTGTGGATTGTTTTCTTGGTTGGTCTGGTCCTCAATTATGTCCAGGGTTCTCAGCATTATAGCTCTCAGAAAGCGGCAAATTAGGGGAATATTAGCAGTGATCTTGAGGGCAGGAAGGCTTATTTTTTGGTTTATGGTTTCCAGTTTGTATTTGACCACAGCTTAGTGTCTTGGTCTTTGTGTCATCCTAATGGATTACAGGGAACTGCAATAAATTAGACGTGTTCTTCAGAACCATGAGGAGTCAATCCAATGCAATAGGGCTTCCATCTTTTCAATCACTATAAAGGTTCATGATAACAAACATCGGGCCATTTCTCAATTTGTGTCAATTATGGGTACTCTATTAAGAAATATGGTTCTAAATTTGAGCAAGGGAGCCCAATCAGGGGCTGTTAAAACTCTAATCATAAGTTAGATGGTTTAGTTGGTTTACCTAACTGCTATACAGTTACATAACAGTTATGGTCTTCTTGTATTATATATGTACGTCTATGTACATGATTATTTGAAGCATTGATGAATATAGAGTATGCCTTTTCTGCCAGTGTTTATTTATCTATGTTCATCATGGTTTCTTAATTGCTTCAGTTATTTACATTATGTTTTTGCATCTTTCTTTATTATGAAACTAACAATGGTATCAGAGCATGTAGATGATCTTAGAGGCCTGTTGGTTTATCAAAACACTTATTTCCTTGAGGGCTAATAATCTTGATATCCATGGTAGTTTTTTCAATGGAGGTGAAGCTTAATGAGAGTGTGCACCAAATGAGCAAAAGACTAGCGCTGCAAATTACATATGATGGCCTTGAACATTCATGTGATTGAGTGGGAGAACGGAACCAACGATTAGATAGAGGCTTTACAATATGATCAATGTTTTATGTGAAGGTTGTGAAAGAGCTAAGATGTGTGAAGCCGAACCGTGGAGAAGAGTGAAGATGTGAAAAATCTCGGAGTCAGATGTGGTCGAACTGTGGAGAAGCGTGGAGTGAGGCATTGATCTTATCCTATCAAAGGAAGCCACGAGCAAGAACGCTCTCTGAAGAGATTAAGAGCTTGTAGCATCAAAGATTTGAGAAATCTAATTGAGGTAAATCGTTTGCAATTTATATTGATGACTGTATGAATTGAAGTTCTGTGTAGAAAGAACATTGTTGTTGAAGGAGCAAGAACCCTACCTGCAACATAGAACGTGACCCTCAATCGCGGCCTTGGTAAAAGAAGCAAGAGAACTACTGCCAATCGATCACTCAATCATATTGCTCGGCGATCTGATATTTATTGGCAAATGTAGCGATAAAGAGAATGAGTGAAGGGCCTGCCTGTAAGTTAACAGAGAATGCACGCCAATGTAACCCTTATCGTAACCCTGCTCGCTGTCGAAGAACGTCACGCGATAAGCCGTCGCGAAGCTCTCCATTGCCTCTTAAATTGATTATTTAAATGGAGGAGGAGTTATGCCATTTAGCAATTGAATAATATTGTTGTTAATTCAATAGATGCGGGTTGATTTATCACTGTGGATATGAGCTGCGACATCTATGTTTGGTTTTTTTTTATGTTGTGTTAGGATTTTATCTGTGTTCCATAACCATTTTAGTGCCATATTCGATGGCTTGTTCAGTGTGAAATGTGTCTTTTGGATGAAAAATGACAGCATCAAACGACCATCTACTGCGGCCTCCATTTGCTCGCAGCAAACCTAATATGGTTTAACTCTGCATAACTCAACGTGAAGGGACCTGTCTAAGGCATTTGACTCATGGACACATGGTAAAGATTCTACTCACCATGTATGCATAAATGAAACCCTAAGAAAATAGGTGAAATCGGTTGTAAAAAATTCCATTGAGATTTTATTACGAGAGACTTATAAAATTATTTAATTTATTATATCATGATTTGAGAGTACCATTATTTGTATGATTAACAATGTTAATCAAAGTGATAAGGATTTGATAATGTTTTTTTAAAAGGAGTTACAGGAAGACTTTGATTTAAGGAGTTACAAGGTTTTGTTATTTATTTGAAGACCTTTTGTAAAGGTGTTATAAGAATTTTTTTGGAAGTTATAATGAAGTTATAAGGTGGTTGTAAAGGTGTTATAAGGGGTCCAACAAATTGCATTTGAAAAATTGTATTTGGTGTTATTTGTAGACCCACCCGAAATTGAATAAGGGGGTCTATCTTAGGATTTTTGTGTGCGTCTAAGTCATTGGTTATCCTGTAGTTTTTTGGCAGCATTCAACGAACAATTGCTCTTGGCATGCACAACAGGATACAGATCATGTAGTTTTTTAGCAACATTCATACAAGGAACGATTGCTCTTCGCCTCTTCGCATGCATAATAGGATATCGCATGCACAACAGGATACAGAATTGAACTTTGTGGCATCAACATACAAACAAATGGCAAGAATTGAAGAAATATTTACAATATTGCACACATTAATTAACTCAACTACGGAATCTACAATTGCAATAAACAAGTGCACCCTCAACACAATGATTACTTGTTTACAAACAACACACAAGAAGATTGATATGTTCAAACATCAAAACAAGTTGTTGTTTGATGAGTTAAGTTTGCTTCAACACCAACAATGTGATTTCAACAACCAAAATGACATCAAGGATGAAAATAATGAAGACATTCAATTGACTAGTGATGACAGTCATAAACATGAAGATGAGTTGGATAAAGTCCCTAAGACAGAAAAAGTTGCGGATGAATGTGGCAAAGAAATTAGAATTGTTCGACCATGGGAAGAATTACGATTTAAACGAAATCGATATGGACTAGGATATGAAAATGATGCTAACAACCTTTTTCATTTTCCTAATTATTGCGAACCTGTTTGCTTTGTGAGTGGAGGTTTTTTGAATGATGATAAGACGACAAAGCTTGAGGATATTGGTAAGGAACAAGTACAGGATATTGTTGATGAAGATGTTACAGATATTCCATATCATGATAATAAGTCAGATAAAGAATCCATACAATGCAAACATTGTCATCGGTTTGGCCATGATAAGTCAAACTGTTTTGATCTTTACCCATGCAGATTTTGTGGAAAAAAAAATCACCCCTCAGTAAGGTGCCAAAAGCGCAAGCAGAAACAACTTCATTTTGAATGGTTAGGGAATTGGCGTTGGCGTTTGGAAGACATTTTATTGGAGCAGTCTTATCGTCGAATTTATACACAAGTACAGTTGTACTTGATTGGAGATATTTCTACAGTTGATGGACATGATTGTTTTTCAAGATTTGATGATTTGGGGTATGATCGGGGCCTAGTTGATGTAGTCTTCTGAGTTGAAGATCGAATCTTCAAACTCCGTCGGAAGACAGTTTGATGTGTTGGATCTCTTCTTGGCCATACTTGCAAATGATAGTCAAGGGAATTGGAACCACTTGTCCCTGACAAGGGAGAAATCTAGTTGAGTCAGGTTCCAAGTTTAATTTTGAGTCAGGTTCCAAGTTTGATTTAGAGCCTGTGAACAGATGATCAAGTATGCAACCTAATTCTTGGTATGCTGTCTTGTTCCTGAACATATTGTTGTTGATATGGTTTGTGGTCAACTTAAAACCACCAATTGAGCAGAAGACATGAAGTTCTGCTTGTTACATTTTCAGATTTTTGAACCTTGAGCTCTTGTTAGTTTATGGTCAACTTAAAACCATGCCATTTAGTAGAAGAAATCAGCTTCTACTAGACATTCGGTTTGTGGTCATCCCAAAAACCACCAAATGAGTTTGTGGTCACCCTTAAACCACCAATTTAGTAGAAGACATCAGCTTCTACTATTTTTTCAGAGCTCAGAGAGCATCTTCAATCAGCCCTTTGAATATTTGCTTGATACATGTGATTGTCAAGTAGTGGCAGTTTTTCAGGCAAGAACAAACTTATGATTAAGGGGGGATGTTGAAACTCTAATCATAAGTTAGTTGGTTTAGTTGGTTTACCTAACTGTTATGCAGTTACATAACAGTTATGGTCTTCTTGTATTATATATGTACGTCTATGTACATGATTATTCGAAGCATTGATGAATATAGAGTATGCATTTTCTGCCAGTGTTTATTTATCTATGTTCATCATGGTTTCTTAATTGCTTCAGTTATTTACATTATGTTTCTGCATTTTTCTTTATTATGAAACTAACAGGGGCCTCCATCCAAAGAATGTCAGTGAATTCAGCCCAGGGGGGGGTTAAAGGAAGAAGACACCGTGCATTAGCTGGTTGAAGATATGGAGATTGTGAAGCAAAACTCTGTCCCATCAAATGTAAGCCTGGAAGAGGCTGTCAACCGCCATGTCTTCTGCTAAGTTTCATGGTTTATAAACTTATAAGAATTCTAAGCGTTTATTTTAGACTTTGCAGCTGCAGGAAGTACTGGGACTTTTTGCTCGATGACATATGTAAGTACTAAGCACTGTATTTGTTATGTATTTGGCACTGTATTTTGCTTAAAAAAATTGGCATTAAGTATGATGTAATCTCGCTGTTAGCTGAGCTACAGCTTTATATAATATAAATTTTCCAGTTCGGTAAAAAAAATTCCATTTTTTTTGAAAGAAAGATTTCATCACCACGCTTTTGCAATGCACTTGGGGGTATGTAGTGAGAAATCTGTCAAAGCTAAGTACACATTAGTCATATGCCCTATGCCTTACTTCAACAAAATCATACCCTTAAAAACTTAAGGCACCTTTGCAATATGCAATAAAGGAGACCAATCTATGGGTCGGAGTTTTTCACAACTGATCCAGGTTCAATTCCCAACGTTTTGTAGCTTGCACCCTCTCTCAACTACCTGGGAATCGCAGAGTGACACACCCCATGAGATTGACCCTTCTTTGGCCCAGCAGTCTTGCTAGATCACAACAATTTAATATACAAAAATGAAAAAGATTAATGATATGGGTACCTTGTGGAACACTCCAGATTGGTATTTTTAATCGAATAACCAGATTGGTATTTTTAACCTAATGACATAGGTACCTTGTGTACCTTGTGGAACACCCCAGATTGATATTTTTAACTTAATCCACACCAGATTGGTATTTTTAATCTAATAACCAGATTGGTATTTTTAACCTAATAACCAGATTGGTATTTTTAACCTAATGACATGGGTACCTTGTGGAACACCCCAGAACCTAATGACATGGATACCTTACCTTCTGGAACACCCCATATTAGTATTTTGGTCAAAGATCTATATATACAGCTAAAAGGTCTTGAGTTCGGGCCAAAAAAGGGAGTTTCTCTTAAGAATTTTGAAGTCAAAATTACTTTGGCTAAAATGAACTGAACTTTGCCCAATTGCAAAGTAGCTTGGATACCTATCAATTTATTGAAACTTATTTAAACGGTCAGAACAGACGGTTAACAGTGCAAAATAGCCCCAAAATAACTTCTAGAAAATAAATTCAGAATTCCTTGAAAAAAGCAATTCCGCTTAAACAGATAAATGAAGGTAAGTTCTAAACATAGTTATTTTAATCTAGCAAGCAGAAAACTACAGTAGATTTCAATTAAAGTAGAATTTCGCCAACCGCAGGTTTCGAGTTCAAATACTACATAGATGCCAAAGTGGACCCCTGGAAACGGAAAACTTACGCAATTGCTTACCATTTTAACCTCGTCGCTGTTCCCGTCCGAACGCACGGGCCTGGTGCTGTTGACTCGGGCCGTTTTCGCACCTGTATTTGTAATCCTTCTAAAATTATTGGGCAGCTTTACCAGTAACCCCAGAAGGAACCCTATAGCTAGCCCGGGCAGAAAGCTTTCAAGCTTGATGCTGCCTGAAATCCACGCCCCTGGTTTTCTTTCCTACAATATCATAGTAATTAGAATGATGATTGAAAAAATTAAAAAGCATTGAACATGGAATGGATTGGCATTGTTAAGCAGCATACATGGTGTGCAGATTTGCTGGCACCGTGCTTTGATCTCAGCATCCTGCGGCATGGATTTGGTGAGCTATATTTATTTGTGCTATCTGTAAGTTCTTGTAGTCATGGCCGTTCAATGGTTTTGCAATTTGTTGCTCGTGAGAAAGAAGTTACAGGGAGTTCGACACAATTATTGAATTTAGTAATTCTTCGAGATGTACTTGTTAAACTCGGTCGCTTCCAAAGAAGATGACCCTATGTTGCTCACGTACCGAATATAAGTGGGTCGGGATTCAGGAACTTGTGTGGGAGGGAAAATGGCTCTCTGCCAATTGAATCCAGTATTTTCAACAAATCTATTGTTTCATTAATATTCCTAGATTGTGTGATTTCGCCGATTCCCAAAAAAAAATTGAAATACAATACGTTTCTTTTTTGTCGACTTTTTTCTTCTTTTACATAACTATTTAAAAAAAATTAAAATATCATTAAAAAAAATAAAACACTTGATAATTAATATTTCTGAATAATTTTTATTTTATTTTTAATAAAAAGGTGTAATCTGCTATATTAAGTTATCGAAGAAACCTTGACAAAATGTACAGAGATATAGGTCTGAGTCACCAAAAATGTTGTCGTTTACCGGAAACCAGCGTAGTTTGGAGAACATGTAACAGTAGCATGATAAAACAAAGAGACAAAATAGCATCTGTCATGCGCAGAGGAAACCAGGACAGATGGCTATAGTCCAAGTGAACATGTAACAGTAGCATGATAAAACTAAGAAACAAAATAGCATAGAAGACCTAGATACCCGGTGACCCGTCGCCCTCGCTTGTCTGCCACGTGGACCAGCTGGGATGGCAAATGCCTACGCGCAGAGAGGGCACTTCCGCTTTGTTGGAGCATTGGAGAACGCGTCAAGGAGCAGGTCCAGACGTTGGCCCATGAGAAGGGCTCTGTGCTCCAGGTCTGCCATGTGGCCTCGGAGTTCGAACACCAGAGCCAGATGCTCTGCACGGAGGAAAGAACCATGCAAGCCATTACCCACGTCGTTGAGGAATACATCCCTCAATTCCACGGTCGTTCCATCTCTGGCTTCGAGCTCCATCAGCTCTACACTAGTCGCTTCTTCCTTCCTCGCTGGGCTATTCTTGTCCACGTTCTCTTCGGCTCTGGCTTTATCCCGCGTTTCTTCCTCGAACATTGCCTGCATAGCATGGCTGGTGGGGCTGTAGTCACCCGGCCATGGAATTTCCTCGACAATGCACCCAGGGATGTCATCTGCCAGATCAATTTTAGGGTCGCTTCCATCCTGGTAGTTCGCCTCCATGGCTTGGGTTCCGGGGTGGTCGCCAAGTCCTCCATGAACGGAATTTCTTCCACGTAACAGGTGGGAAACGCATCCGCAACACCATCCTCCTGCCTGTTTCCAGGCTTAATTGTCGTGGTTTCACTGCTACATCCGACCCCCGTCTCCACAATGATGGCATGCAGAGCCAATTGTTCAGCTCGAGCCTTCTTTCGAAGAATGGAGGTCGCCATCAACAGAGCTCTGAATAATATTTTTTACTTAGTTTTGAAATCTCCAATATTTTAGGTGGACACTCTACTCATAGTAAGGGAAAATAGAAAATCCAGGTGAAAAAAAATAGTTTAAGAATTTGGATTTAGTTGAAATAGAATTAGGTAAAGAATTAGACGACAAAATCAACATGACCATTGAAATTAATTTGAGGAAAAAAAATTATTAAAAATATCAAAAATACTAAAATAATATCGTGGATAAGAAAAATAATTAACCTATATAAATTAGCCAAAAGAAAATGAATTTATCATTAAATACCAATTAATAGAAGATAGTAATTATATGATAATAATATAATAGTATTATGATATAATATAATGATGACAAAATAATGTAATGAAGAATATAATGAGTATGATGTCAAGGGCTAAGGCTATATTAAGGAAAAACTTGAATTAAATAATGAAAGTGAGTTGAAATGAATAAAATATATATATATAATAAATTATAAAAAGAAAAAATATAATAAACTATATTATAGTGTTAGAATATATTGTAATATAGTTTTATAATATAGTAAAGAAGACGTTGAAATAAATAATGTAGTATAGAAAAACTTGAATTAAAGAATGGAGGAGAGATAAAATGAATAAAAATAAAATAAAAAATTGGGCAACGGAAGATATAATAAACTATATTATAGTGTTAGAATATATTGTAATATAGTTTTATAATATAGTAAAGAAGACGTTGAAATAAATAATGTAGTATAGAAAAACTTGAATTAAAGAATGGAGGAGAGATAAAATGAATAAAAATAAAATAAAAAATTGGGCAACGGAAGAGAAGTAAGTATATTCAATAATTCATTATTTTTCTTTTTATTCATTTTTATGTCTTTTTCATTCTTTAATTCAATTTTTTTTTCCACTACATTATTTATTTCAATTTTTTATTTACTATATTATATTCAATATAGTTTAGTACTATAATATAGTTTATTATATGTTTTCCTTTTATTCATTTTATCTGGCTTTCATTATGTAATTCAAGTTTTTCCTTTCAATTTTTTATTTACTATATTATATTCAATATAGTTTAGTACTATAATATAGTTTATTATGTGTTTTCCTTTTATTCATTTTATCTGGCTTTCATTATGTAATTCAAGTTTTTCCTTCGCTACATTATAGCTTTAGCCCTCGACATCATATTCTTCGTTACATTATTTTCTCATCCTTATATTATAACATAATACTATTATATTATCATCATATAATTATTATCTTTTATTAATTAATTGGTATTTAATGACAATTTTATTTTCTTCTTGGCTAATTTAAATAAGTCAACTATTTTCATTATCCGTGATATTATTTTAACAGTGTAATCAATCCATTTCTCCCTTTGTTTAACGGCTATGTTTAATATTCTTAATATTTTAATTAATTTCAATAGTGATGTTGGTTTTGTCATATAATTCTTTACCTAATTCTATATCAAGAGTAACTTACTTAACCACTTCTTTAAATATCAATCTCGGCATTCTTTTCTTCTACATAATCTTTTTATTGTCTTTGATGATGGGTGGAGTGTCCACTCAAAACGTTGGAAGTTTCAAAACTATGTACACGGTACTTATTCAGAAATATTCGTTATCATTGTATCTAACTGTGAAAACTTGTACTCTCAAATACCTAATAACATGATTATATCACCTAGTCATTTTGATTTGAGGGTTGATTTTATGATTTTTGTTACAATGGTATTGGTTGTTAAGGCTACAATTCCAAAAACTTGCAATTTTGAGTCTAAAAAGGAAAAGGGGTGTTATAGACCCAACAACACTTTTCTATTTGAGAAATGATTTTAAGGTTGTTGTCAACAACAATATTGAATTTTGGATACGAGAAGAGCGGTCGAGCGGGCATTGGAAGACCTAGCCGCTAACAGAGCTCGTTCCATGGCCGCCCTGGAGGGCGGGGAACCCTGCGTTCCTCCTTGTGGTGAACCAAGATGGTTCACTATGTAAATATCCAGTATAAATAGGATAGTATGCAATAATTCATTTAAGGATAGTAAATATAAATAATAAATGTATAAGAATATGAATAAGATGATTACAAATGAGGAATGAGGGCTTGTATATATATCCCACACAGGGGTGCCCTTTCATAAGAGACATGACCTTTCATATGTCATGTCTCTTCATAATTAATAATTACTTATTACTTATTTATATTTATTTATATTTACATATTTATATATATTTATGTTTGTTACATTGCCTTCCTCTTAGAAATGTTTTGTCCTCAGAGAATGTTTATGGAGAGGCTTACTTCTTCGTTCTGGCTTGCAATGTCTTCGCATGACTCTGTTTTTGGTGTGGTTAAGATTGACGATACCAACAATATGAGTGACGAAGAGTTGAGCAGAACTGTCGAATTGTGAAAGGGTCAGACCATCCTAATTCAATCTTTTGCAAAATGTTGCACTTCCACGATGAATGATTATCATGAGATTTACTTGGGCTGGTATCAATATTTTTCGGACGATAAGTTAGTCGTTCTCGTCCTGGATCTTCCATCGTTTGTACTCCAACATCTCTATATGCTTTTTCTTCAACTGGATTGACATCTTCTTGAGCTTTAATGTCTGGATTTTCAAGTTTCTCTTCTTTCAATTTTCTGATTTGTTCTAATAGCTCGTGATTGAGGCTTTTCGAATGAGAATTTTCTTCATTTTTTTCTAATAGGTTCTTCTCGAGTTCTTGATTCTCTTGTTCCAACTTCTGAATACATTGTTTTCRAACCTTTGACTTCTTGATCTRTGTAAGTAGTTTTTTACTATGTTCTTTTAAACGAGAAATTTCTTCGCTTTTATCCTTGATAACTTYGTCAAATTTTGSATCTTTTGCATTGCTTTTTTCTTCTTGAAGTATCACTTCTGAGATATCGYTAAAGTCTTCTGGYGTTACGGAATTTGGCTCCAATGTGGTGTCTTGTAATGTTATCATTTTCTACAAACTTTTTCTCCATGTTTAGTATGAAGGTACCTAAACTTTTAAACCAAGGTAATCCGATGACAATGTCAACTTCTTCTTGATACATAGTTGTAACATAGAATTGAGATATATACTCATATTCATCAATCGTCACTTGTAACTCCTTAATTCGAAAATAATATTCMTTTCTAATTATATTTGTCTCTAGAATTAATAATTGATTTGCCAAATCAATATTCATGTAATTTGCATTATAGTCCAAGCAAATAACAATGTTTACCTCTCTTCCTTGAATATTTCCCTTTAATGTCAAAAACCCGCAACATACAATTAGACAACCTTCATAAGTAAATCTTCCTCGTTTTGTCATTTTTGAATTGTCCCGAGCCTTGGGAATACAATATATTTTCTTTTTACTTTATTAATACCCTTTTAACTTTACCAAATAATAATCCTCTTTTTTTTTAACTTAATGATTTCTTTTTTAATCAACCCTTTAATAACTTTTGATCCCACTCAGTAATAATAAGCTTTGACTTTAAAATATAATAATATATTTTCTTTAACTTTTTCATATGCTTTCTTCTTATAACCTTCTTTAAATCTCCTTTATTTATTTGAATTTATGACTCTTATTTTAATCAATCCCAAAACTTAACTTATATATAATATGCAAATCGTCTTTTTATAACCTTCTTTGAATATCCTTTCTATATTTTGCTTGGTTTACCCCTTTTTCTTAAAAACTTATAATTTCCTTTTAATAGTACTTTGATCTTTCGTAACTTCAAGTGACTTGTTTTTTTATTATTATAATGAAGCCTTTATGGCTGGAAAATAAATCCAAAATGAGTCTTTCTCCAACTCGTCCGACTCTCCAACTCACATCAATGGCTATCAAGCGATGTTCTTTTAACCACTCAAATTCATTACCAATCTATACGATGCTTCTTAAAATCACGACTTTTGATGGAAGTCTCCCAGAATGACGGTTAAGGACACAATTTGTGGCTACGCTTCTTTACCTATTATTTTCCCTCACTTCGTATCCGTTGGTGGCTCCAAGGTCAACGTTTGATTAATATTTATTTTATTTTTTTGAAAAATCCCTTGATTGGAAGCGGTTCTCACTGTTCGGACAGACACGATTTTGATACTCACTATTTTTCCACCGTGGCTGAATAAACAATTCCGTTTATCCTTCTCACTGTTCGGACAGACACGATTTTGATACTCACGATTTTTCCACCGTGGTTGAATAGAAAATTTCGGTTATCCTTCCAAATGAGTGAACGTGCCACGATTTTTTTTGCCCCTAGTGGTATTTCTGGTGGCGGTAATTTCTGCCACAAATTCCTGTAAATTAGTGACTAGTTGAATTGATATGGTGGTAAATAATTTCGGAGACTACTTCAAGTGATATGGTGTTATTTTTTGTCTAGCTACAGTGAATCTGGCAGCAAAATGATCCTTCAATTTTTCTTTGTAGCAGACCGTCTTCCTTCTTCAATTTTTCTTCGTAGTTGATTGTCTTCTTCTGGACTTAAATATATATAT
This sequence comes from Picea engelmannii, assembly GCA_009831015.1. Classification (NCBI taxonomy): domain Eukaryota; kingdom Viridiplantae; phylum Streptophyta; class Pinopsida; order Pinales; family Pinaceae; genus Picea; species Picea engelmannii. Next base: position 970,298 of record ML777710.1, read on the forward strand.
TTTTCTTCTAGACTTAAATTTTTTTACTTTTTTATTTTCTTCCTGGCAGCGGAAATCACTCTTTTTTTAGATGGCCAAAAGCCAATGTTGGTAAAAAACCCACCTAATTTCAATGTGGCCAAAGGCCAATGGCAACGAAATTTGACTTAAAAGTCTAGTAGCCAAGGGCCAAGATCAGAAACGAGGCTCTGATATCATTGTGGTGAACCAAGATGGTTCACTATGTAAATATCCAGTATAAATAGGACAGTATGCAATAATCCATTTAAGGATAGTAAATATAAATAATAAATGTATAAGAATATGAATAAGATGATTACAAATGAGGAATGAGGGCTTGTATATATATCTCACACAGGGGTGCCCTTTCATAAGAGACATGACCTTTCATATGTCATGTCTCTTCATAATTAATAATTACTTATTACTTATTTATATTTATTTATATTTACATATTTATATATATTTATGTTTGTTACACTCCCCCTCACACCATTGCGTTTCGAAAACTTCTGACCAAACAGGGCAAGAAATCCACAGTCGCTACGCCTCCAAGCTTCGTAAAACGTTTAGATTCGGTCCTTGAAATCGTTCTGCCTCCGGATCAGCCAATGAGAGTTGCGGTCTCGTTAGTTGAGCGAGGGCTGGTGGGTCAGTTCATGGGGCTCTGGCCATCCACCAAAACCACAAACAATTGGATACAAAGGAACTGGAGACCTTTAATCCATAACAGTGTTACTTGCTACGCAGTAGGTAGAGGTTATTACATTTTTGAGTTCATCTCAGAAGTTGATCGGGACTTGATCTTTAGGAACGGACCATATTTCATGGGCCCCCAAGGCCTCTACCCGAATCGATGGCACCCAAGTTTCGATTCGGAGTCGGAGGTCCCCAAGGAAGTCTCGGTCTGGGTGAGGCTACCAAATCTCCCAATCCATTTCTGGAACAGCCCTTCGCTCCAGGCAATCGGCAACGGTCTTGGGAATTACATTGATAAGGCGGATCCAAAAGATCAGTATTCGTGTGCTCGCATCTGTGTAGAGGTGAACCTGGAGGTAGGGCTCCCGGAGGCGGTCAAGCTAAAAGTAGGGGAATGGCAACACTTTCAAAAACTAGATTATGAGCAACTTCCGTTTAAGTGTCGGGGTTGCCATGAATACGGACATTTTCAGAGAAATTTTCCCAAAGACCTAAGCACGGCAAAAGATGCAAGTGAAGGATGGAAATAGGTAGGTAAGACAAAATCCAACTCAAGGGCAAAGGGTCCAAGACCAGGAAACTCGGATCGGGCGCCTCAGGCAAATCTGGGTCTCAACCAGGAAGCACGGGACAGCAATAAGGTAGCAGAAGCTGGGAAAACAAATGGAACTTCAACAGGGGTCACGGATCCAAGTTCAGAGGAGCCCGAGCCACAGCGTCCAACCTCGGATCCAGTGGAAAATCCGGCGCAAGGAGAAGGGGAAGACCAAGCGCATGATCCTAGAGAGCCAGGGGAAGTGCATGCAAGGGAAGAGGGCGAGATTCACTCAGAAAGCAACAGTGAGGAAGATAGCAACATAGAGCTCACCCCGAAGAAGCAAAGAAGAGGAAGGAAATCTAAAATAGCAGAGAGGGAAAAAGAGACATACAAGGACGTATTGAATGGGTCACAGCCAACACTCAAGCAGGTCATAAAAGTCATACAGACCAGGAAGAAATCCAAGGCCTTCCAGGAAGGCCATCAATCCCCGTCAGGTAATCAATGAAACTGGTGTCTTGGAATTGCAGAGGTTTCGGGAGCACACCTAAGGAAGAAGCACTGAAAGACATTATCAAAACCGCTAAAGCCGAGATCCTGCTAATCCAAGAAACCAAGATGGAGGGACAAGATTTCCTCCAGAAAGTCAAAGTAAGATGGAATGTCAGTAGTGGTATTGCAGAAAGTGCCAAAGGGGCGTCAGGCGGCCTTGGCACGATATGGAACTCCAAAAAATATGACCTACGCAAATATGAAAGCCGCAAACACTGGATCTACACCAGCCTGGTCCATTTGGACACCGGAAGACAAGTAAGTCTTTTTAATCTTTATGTTCCTGTATTGGCTGAAGAAAAGCTCTCTTGCTGGGAAACCTTAAGAGACTTCATGCAAGACAACGCTTTGGATAATATCATCCTTGGGGGCGACCTGAATCTCACCCTTTCGGCCACTGAGAAAAAGGAAGGCTCAAGAGTTAGGGATCAAGCAAAGGAATGGGTAGAAGGCATTATGTCTATCTGGGAGCTGGAGGATATAAAGCCAGCAAGAGGAAAGTTCACCTAGTCAAACAAGAGGGTGGGGCCAGGGCATATCGTAGCAAGGCTGGACAGATTCCTTGTCCAAAGCTCCTTCCTCGTCTTAGGGCTAATTATAGATTCTGTTATTCTCCCTCACAGCGTGTCAGACCATAAGCCAATCTCTTTAAGTCTGACTTCTGACTATAACCTGGGGCCAATTCCCTTCCGCTTCAATCCAAGATGGACCCAAGAAGAAAGCTACTCGGCCCTGGTAGCTAGAATATGGAACAAATCAGTCTCAGGCTCCCCATTTTACGTCTGGGAAGAAAAACTCTGAAAATTAGAAAGAGCATTAAAAGAATGGGCCAAAACTTTACCAAATCCCATCTCCAAACGCCTAGAAGCACAGCAACAATTAGAGGCTTATCAGCTGGAAATTGAAAAGGTGGAACCCTCAGAAGAATCTCTGCATCAAGAGGCAAGGCTACAAAAAGATTGGCACCAAGCCTGCAGAGAAGAAGAGAAACATTGGCAGCAAAAATCGAGATGTCTCTGGCTCGAAGCAGGGGACAAGAATACCACCTACTTTCACAAGCAAGAGGAGGCCAGGAAGCAGTTCAAAACGGTGACAGAAATCCGCTCCCAGGGACAGATTATAACGGACTTCGAAGGCATTAAGGAAGCAACGGTGCAAACTTTTGAAGCACTCTATACAAAGTCTCATACAGAAGAAAGCGATCCAGCCTCTTATCCTTTGAACTTGATCCAGGCAAAGATTCAAGAAGAGGTCAATAGAAAATTAGTCAGGGAAATAGACCAACATGAAATTAAAGAGGCCCTGGATCAATTGCATCTGAATAAAGCCCCTGGACCTGATGGGTTTACGGCCAGATTTTTCCAGCATGGGTGGAATATAATTAAGTCTGATCTTACGAAACTCATCAAAAAATCTCAAGCTTGTGCCAAAATCGGAGGAGGTACTAACTCTTCGTCCTTAGATTTACTTCCAAAGGAAAAAGGAGCGGCCAGCTTCGACAGATTTCGATCGATCTCCTTATGCAATACCAGCTATAAGATTCTTACCAAACTCATAGCGAATAGACTTCAAAGCGTACTCCCTGCCATCATTCCAGAGAACCAAGGAGGATTCATAAAAGGAAGGAGCATAACGGACAACATCATCCTCGTCCAAGAGGTGCTCCATTCAAGCCTTTGACGGAAAGATAAAGGTATGATTGTCAAACTCGATCTTTCAAATGCATTCGATAGGGTAAGGCACACGTTTTTGTTTCAAGTAATGGAATGTTTTGGGTTTTCGCCCTCCTTCATAAGCTGGATTAAAGCTTGTATCTCAGGACCGTGGATAGCTCCTCTGGTAAATGGAAGAGCCACAAGGTTTTTCCAAGCCTCAAGAGGTCTCCGGCAAGGATGCCCTCTTTCCCCTCTTCTATATGCTATTCAAACCTTTGTCCTAAGTCTTCAATTAGAGTTTGGGCAGCTTCAGCAAAACCTCTCCGAACTGCGTATTGCAAAAAGGGTCAAGGATATAAATCATGCTCAATATGCGGATGATACGCTGCTCCTGGGAGGTGCAAGCACAGCAGTAGCAAAAAAGTTCAAGAAGGAACTAGATGTGTTTACAAACATTTCTTGTAGCGTAATTAATACAGCCAAGAGTAAAATCTACGGCTGGAACGTAAACCCAAGAGAAATGCATGAGATATTGAGAATTCTTGGGATCGCTGGAAGCACCAGCTGGGAAGATTTCAATTATTTAGGAGTTCCTATCACTAAGGCTGGACCAAAAGTAGCAAGTTGGAATAAAATTATAGAAAAAATCAAAAACAGGATTAGTTCCTGGGGCGCCAATTGGCTGAACTTGGCAGGTAAACTAGTCCTCATTAAAGCGGTTCTATCCAGTATTTCAATTTACCAAAGTGCCCTTCTCTTAGCGCCGAGAACTGTAATTCAGAAAGTAGAGGTGATGATCAGACATTTCCTCTGGGAAGGAGGAAAGCAAACAGGTCGCAGGCTTCATTTGGTAAAATGGGGGAAACTTACAAAATCCTTCCCAGAAGGGGGTCTCCAAATAAAGGACATGCAGATGCAAAATTTGGCTCTTGGAGCCAAAATTCTATGGAACCTCATCACAGGGTCAGTCAGCTGGAGCAAGCGAGCCCTGTGGAGAAAGTATTTTTGGGGGCCTAGAAAGAAATGTTTAAACAACCCCACAAGAACAGGGAAGGGTTCACCAATATTCAGTTTATGCCAGAAAGCGTTACCAGCATTCCTTCCACAAATCACTTGGATCCCGGGGAATGGGCAAAGCATCAACATTTGGGAAGACTCAGTTCTTGGAGGAGCAATAATCTCAACTAGGCTGGAGCTAAGGCGGCTAAAAGATTGGATGGAGATTAACAATATCCACAGCCTCTGGGATATCTCAACATGGCAAAATGATGAAACTAAGTCTTGGTCCATGTGGGAGATCGCTTTGTTGCCTCAGGAACTAGAAGAAGAATGGAGCAGCCTCAAGGAAGCATTGCAAGGAAGAACTCCTCTAAGAGAGAAAAAGAAAGACATGATAGGCTGGGGTTCCAATGCGGGAATCTACACCTCAGCTAGGGGATACCGCCACCTTGTCCCAAGCATTCAAGCACATCAAGACTCGGCGGTATGGAAGGCAATATGGGCAGTTAAAACCCTCCCAGAAGTGGATTTATTCGTCTGGATAGTTGCTCAAAATGGAGTTCTTTTTGGAGAAAATCTTCGTAAAAAAGGTTGGACAGGGCCAACAAGATGCCCTCTTTGCTGTCGGGCCGAGGAGACAACAACTCATCTGTTGTTAAGCTGCCCCTTTGCCACTGAAGTCTGGAATCTTACTCTTGGTCTAGGTGCTTTGATCCCTCCCATCTCTCAGGATTTTCAACTTCTGTTCTCAAGTTGGCCAGTCCTGTGCCCCCTCAGGACAGCAAACCAAGGTCACCTCACAGCAACATGGAAAGCTCTGTCGAAGTTTATCCTCTGGAAGCTATGGTTGGAAAGGAATCACCGGATCTTCAGACAAGAGAAAAGAACTCCAGCACATGTAGTAGTTAAAATTAAAAGTCTTTTCAGTGAGAGTGCGATCTACTTCATAAAGACCTCCAATTCGAAGGCCTTGGGGACTGAAGAAGAAAAGTGGATGCGCCATCTTGGACTTCCTACTCCACCAGGATGCCCTTCAACCACCTCGCCATGCAGCTGGGAAATTAGATTGGACATGAGTGAATTGGAGGAATGGAAACGCTCCCTAAACACCAACATTCTCTCATTTGATGGTGCGTCCAAGGGTAACCCGGGGAAGGCTGGGGGAGGAGGAGTAATAAGGGACCCCACCGGGAACATTATTACCAGGTATACCTGGGGCCTTGGAACTGAACCAAATAACAAAGCTAAAGCCCTCGCCCTCTGGAAAGGGCTCACCCAAGCCCTCTCCTTAGGAATTCGAAAACTAACCGTGATTGGGGACTCAAGGCTGCTAATTCAAACTTTAACTCAAAATTCCAGGGTATCAGATGGACAACTCAAGCACATCATTGATAAGATAAGGATTCTTAAGCATCGGTTCCACTCAATTCGTTGGTTTCACGTACTAAGGGGAAACAACACCCAGGCGGACGAGGAGGCCAATACGGGAGCCCGTTTGGGGAAAAGTATTATGATCCTTAATGGAGTCACAATGGATTGGAGCATCCCGTAATTGCAGCAAATCATGAGAATTCACATGCGGGCGTTTGGACAAGACGCTTGTACAGATAAAAGGACAGTAAAATCTATGAAATACAGGGCGATCTCCAGAACGGGCAGGAGCACCATCATGACAGCGGCACGCTCATGCTCCAAAGCCATCCTTTCGAGCAGAGAATCTACCAAAGAAAGGACAGCGCAGGGTTATAAACGCAGGCAAGCAGGAAGGGGGAGATCAAAGGAAGGAAGGCAACGCGTAGAAGGGTCAAGCCAGGGAAGATTTTGGATAGAAGGCGAAGGATCCCGAAAGCACGCGATGGCATCGAGTTCGGGCCCAAAGCTAACGGTGGAAGCAAGGCTCACAGCGTTGGAGGAGAAGCTGGAAAATCTGCGGGAGCTCATGACCAATCTGGACGAATTCTTGCAGAATCTGGATAGTGAGGGTGGGAGAAGGATGGAGACCTTAGAAAATGATATCATCTACACACGATTCGGCCTGAGTGAAGAGATCTGGAAGCTCAGGAAGGAGTTGGGCAAGCCGAAACAAGACCATGAAGAAAGGATGCGGAATCTAGAACAACAGATGGAACAACTCAACAAGGATTGGGCAAAAGAAAAAGCGCAGTCCAAAGGGAAAGGGAAGGAGTAGTTCAGAAGCACTCCACTAAGCAAGAGTTCTCTATAAACATCTGGTAAAAGTTAGAAAGGGCGTCTAAGTAGTTGTGTTGCAGCCAGTTCTGGCTCCCAAGTGGCATGTAATAGCTAATACGAATAGAAGTATTCTCTAGCTAGTTTAGCAATAGTCCTACTACTATGTAACAGCATCAACGGTTCTCCGCAGTTTTTAATAAAATCCCCATTACTCACTTCTGTCAAAAAAAACAACAATATTGAATTTTAAGGCAATGATTGCAAAAAGTTGTAATTTTAACCTCGAAAAAAAAAGGTGTTGTCGGTAACACCACATTTTTATTCGGGATTTGATTTTGGTGTTTTTTACATGAAAATGGGTTTTTTTGGGCTAGAGTTCTTGTTTTGAGGTCATTGTTCTCATCAAGTCGATAACTATGTTTTTAAAATGTGAATTCGCATCTACATAATGTAATTTTGTTATATATAATAAAATTGCTAATTTTTTCATTTTTTACGTGGAAAAAAATTGTGACTTTGAAACAATGTTACCATAACGTGAATGCAACACAACAATATTACCATAACGTGAAGACATAAACTTGATGCAAAAATATAGGTATTTTGACATGGATGCAGCACTAATAACTAAACTACATTGCTCAATAAAACTTTTTGCAATGATAATATAATGCACCAACACCAAAGAGACATAAAAAAGATGCAAATATGACGTTGAAGCCTTGTTTTCTAATATTCTTTTACACCCCCCGATGGGGTGCCTTCCAGTGCACAATGCACATGAGTAAACATGAGGCATTAAGGACTCCCCCCACCTGGCTCACCGATCCTCAAGCCAGAAGCGAGAGAGAAGGTTTCAGCCTGCTGACGCTCCAGAACATTCAAGGCATTTCGTACATGGGTAGATTTCGCTCTAGGGGAATGTCACAGACATGCACGATGGAGGTTGAAGCTCATAACTTCTGGTACCGGGTGATTAATTCACCATTAAGAACTATGAAACGGCCGACGGGAGATGACTTGAGGAAGCATAACGCTTGGGGGAAGCATCGTTTTGTTTGTGGCCTCTATGTGGTGCATTATTGTAGGAATGGAGAACAGTGGGCCTTGTTCTAGGCAATTCAAATCCAGGAGTCTTTCATTTATGTGCTCAACATGTCAAGGAAACAAGGTCGCTCAAAGCAAGGTAGGGGAGAATACATTCCAATTGATCGACATCTCTCCTTGGTCGCGGGCAGTGACAATTCGGACAACAACAAGAAGTGCTCCAGGTCTTCTTCACTCAGCTCAGCCTCGACGCACCAGCAAGATAACAAACATACCTCAACCGGTTGGGGCTGTAAAATTGAATGGTTCAACAAATGTGGGAGATCTATGGGTTACGCTCTGAAATCATTCCCGGGGTGGACTTCTTCAGAGATCTCAATGCATAGCTCTCCTCATGGTCACTCCAGTCACACCCATGGTGATCTGTCTTCAGGACATCCATCCAATCGCCCATCTGAAGCACCATCCTCCGACAAGCCCAATGCATCTATAGAGGAGGACTCTCAGTGCATCTTTGAGACCGTGTCCACAATCCAACTTTCGATATTCGAGCTTTGAAGTGAGGCTTTCAACATCAAATTTCACCTCAAGATTCTGGAACAACACATTTCTTTGGCGATAGACTTAAGCACCAATTGAGATGCCTTCTCACCTCCAGCAACAGTTGGAGCGTCGAAGCCCATCCTCCCTCCTCCAGGACAGAATTGAAGTCAAGCATTATGGTCAATCATGATTTGGAAATTATTGATTGCACAAATATAGCAATTAGTTTCTTGGGCAATGCGGCGATGAATAAAATTATGGGTGCTTCCACTATCAACATAATGATGACCTTACTATGCTTGATGTAACTAATTAGCTTGAGGGTTTGGGGAGTAGAGAAGCCATTGAGATCATTTAGGGAAATGACCAGTTCTACTTCGAGAGGGTCTGAGGGAGGGGTTATGTCAATGGGTTCAGGTGACATGGACACAAGGGGAGCCTCAACATCCTCTTCCGAAACATCCTCTGAGATGGCCATAAAAAGATTTTGTTCCTTACACTTGTGTCCCGGAAAATATTTGTCATCACAATTATAACAATGGCCTCTTAGTTGGTGTTCAACCATTTCAGCCTTAGTCAATTTTTGGATCTTTAGTGGACTAGAAGGAGGAGTGAGATTTACTGGTTTAGTGCAAGGAATAAACAAGGGTTTTCGGTTTTGAGAAGAGACAACCTGTTGTGCTTCCTTAGCTCTTTTAGTATCCTCCACCCAACTCTGAGGCTAAGCCATGAGGACATGGGCACAATCTCATCCTTGAGGCCACTGATAAAACATTCTCAGAAAAAAGCATCACACATGCCCTCTGTACGGAAATCCAGTCGCTCAAAAGCAGCTATAAAGTCTTCCACTATGCCAGATTGTTTCAACTTTGTCAAACAGCCTAAATGGTTGGTGTTAGTGTCAAAGAATTCATAAAGCTTTGCCACAAAGAGTGTCCAGGAAATATACCCTTGGCAGGTAGTTTTTCTCCATTGCCAACGTTCTTGATCTAAATGGAGAACACGATACTGGAGTTTGGCCAACTCATCCGTAATGTCGTACAAAGATAAATAATGTTCCATTTGAGTTACCAACCAGTGGGATCTGAGCCATCAAATTTGGTCACATCCACACATGGAAGGCGTAGGTCACGCTGAAAGTGATGGGGCTAAAAATTCTAGGAATGAGAGGAAGTTTCACCTTCGGTATGCAGAGGTGGGTCAGATAAGGGAGGATCTGCAGGGATATGCATATTGGTGCAGATAATTGTAGTGACAGATTCAAGTTGGGCAGTAATGTCTTGTTTGAGGTCTTGTTTGAGTTCCTTTATTGAGGCGACGATGGAGGAATGTATGTTTTTATTGATGGTGACAATATTGGCACCGAGCTGTCTCACTTCTTGTTGGGTCTTTGTGAAATTAGAGTGCAAGGTATTGAAGCGAGCTTCCAAGTCTTGGCTACGAGTATGGGCCGTGATGATGAGGGAACCGAAAAGGGGCGGGTGGGGTAAAAAATTTTGTTTAAAAATGATAGATATGAATGCGATAAGGGCGAAGAGAGAAATCCAATGGAATAGGTCTCAAATAATGGTGCCAACATGATCCAAACTTTTTTTTTTTACACCTGCAGAGTTAGACTCTAATCTGAAGAATACTGTAGTGATGAAATGCCCAAATGCTTAATCAGGAAGAAATGTGTAGTAATTTGGCAACTCGAATGCAGGAGACATAGTTGCACGACAATATATCTTGTTTGTTTTGTTTTTTGTTTCCGTCCCCAAAGGTTAGGTATTCAAGGGTTCTACAGACAAGGGTTTTCCTTGTGCTATAGCTCTATGATATATGTGCAGGGTCCAACAGTAGTACTCGGCCCAATATCTCAAGGCACCAACTAAGGAGGCTAGATTGTGCCCTTAGTCGTACTACCTGACTACCCAGGTACTAGAGAGTATCTTCCCGAGTGTTGTTCTCGGTGGCACTATAGCAGTCAAGCGGTCGATCGGTTTATCTATGGAGAGCCTCAAGAAATCTAGGTCGATCTGTATACATGTGTTGTCTGATGCGCTACCACTCGAAGGGGTACCAACAAGGGTTACAAGGGTGGCCAACAGATGTGCACTTAAGTGTCACTTGTATTTCTTGCGTGTATGAATCCACGACCGCGGGTTTATGTGCGTAATGACAAATATTTGTAGTTTAAATACGTCGGAATATGTCTCTACCCTGGAAAAAATTAACCCACAATTTTCTGCCGAGAAAGGTGCTCTGATACCACTTGTAATATTCCAGATATAAAAAGTATGCAGAACATAAATAAATAGCTAGAAATGGCAGATGAACAACAATATAACCAGAACAACACCATAATAATACCAAAATGATACCATAATAACACCAGAAAGAGCACTTTGATTACTGAGAGCAATGTTCACTTGCCTCTTCAAGGGGGCAACTTCCAGCAGAGCAGAGCTCTATTACAATAATATCCAAGACAAAATTTCTCATACCCTTGACTCCTATTTATACTAAATATGTCTATCAAAAGAACCATCTAGAGGAATATCCTTCTAGAAGCGGAAGCTTCTATTAGGTCTTCTTACATTGGACTTATTCTTCCTTATTGCTAGGCCTTATTAATATTGACCTTTATTACATCGAAATATATTATTCTACCTACATGAGGGGTTAGGTCCCTAACAAAAATTGTCTATTAGTTTGTGTAGCTCTTGCTGGTAATTTCTCAAGTGAGGTGAATTGCAATGGATAGCATTCTTCACTTACCTAGCGATAATTTCAGAGTCTCCGAAAACTTTCAGTTCTTTAATGTTTAAGTTTATGGCTTTCTTCAGTCCCTGAACTAGAGCTTCATATTCAGCAGTGTTATTGGTGCATTCAAATTCTAATCTGCAGGATAGGAAGTTTTGATTCCCCTTTGGGTCAATGAGAATACATCCTACTCCCGACCCTTCTTGTGATTTAGACTTATCAAAATACAACGTCCAAACTTGTGAGAAAATTTTTGTAACTTCTTCATGCCTAGTTATTTTCTCACCTCCATCTTCCTTGTTTGTTGCTCCCGACAAAGAATCTTGACATAAGAGTCTTCCTTCTACGACTGCTAGTAGATTTACTTGAAAGGTCATTTCGGAGTTTTGAGTGAGAGGTGCATTAGACGAGAGAGGGGCGAAATTGTCGAAATCAGAGTCGCAAGAGTAGTTTCCTAACATAAGGAAATCTGCCGACAAGGGTTCGTTGAGAGCTTCTATATCTGTAACAATGTGTTTGAGATATCTCTCCCTATCGATCCTAATAATGTTTGTATGCCCTTTTAATGGCAACCAGAGGTGAGCCCATTCCATACTAAAATATCCATTTAATTTCTCGAACCAATATCAGCTAAGTAACAATCCACAAACCTATGGGATGTCTACTACGATTATGTCAATTACTTGAACAATTTTTGCTTGTGTATCCATTCTGATCATGACATATTTAAGTTCCCCAATAACCTTCACCTGGGTCCTATCTAGTTGTATAACATGTTTATCACTTTTGAGCGGGGTTACGTTCAACTTCTTGCATATTGACAATGGCATGACGTTGGAGGATGCCCCTGAATCGACTAGGGAATTATGCAGGTTTCTGTTAAAGACTTCAAACATTAAAAGGAAAGGAGGAACAAAAGGCATTCCTCTTCTATCTAAAGAGCAAGCATTCACACTCGGTTTATTCTTTAAATCTATGGGGGATGGTACCTCACCTAGGTCAGTGCTTGTCATAGGGGCTTCTATTGATTTTAAGGCCTGTAACAGAAAATCCTTTTGTTGGGGAATGTTACACATGTCCATGACAGACACATTAGCTTTGATCTTCTTCAAGTCCTCCACTACATTATAGTCTAGCTTAGGGGCTTCTTGTGTGTGTATGTTAGCAGGATTCTTTTGAGAAGAAAATAAGTGTTTTGGACAATCGACCGCTTGATTCCCTCTAGATAATTGAGTAGTGGTGGGATTAGTTTGGACCGATTGACTTCTACCTCGCGTCTACATAGCCAAGAATTCAGTGGAAGGTACCTGCACTTCAGTGGGGTCGTTGAAAGGCATCAGGTGGTTGGAATCTCATAACAACATGGCTGCTCTTCTGGTGGCTCATGAATTTCCTGATCAATGGCGTTTATTGCCGAGCCACTGGGTTGTTCGGTTAGGAAGCATTCATCTAGGAATGAGTTAGCCATTAAATTCATAGCGTGCACCCATTGAGGGCAATCCCTTTATGAATGATTTTCTTGGTGGCACATGGAGAAAGAGTCAGATGCTATAGTTTCTAAGTCAATGTTTAGGTTAGCTGGGGGAGATTCTATAGATTTGAAAGGTGGATTTATTTTAAAGAAGGGCTTATAAGGTCTCTAATTTTGGTTTCCCTCCCCAACACTCCTTTTCATATCTACGATCTCGTTGGAGAGTTTTTTTTATCATTCGTTGCAGGTTTTCTAGATCTCCTCCCTCTTTATTAGGACCTAGTTCTGTTTGTTTTACCGGGGGTCTTGTTAACAAAAGTCCTCTCTTAGGTAGAGGTTGGGTTTCTTTATTTTTCAATGAGATCTGACATTTTTTGCATCCTTTCATTTGGAATTCAATTGTTTTGTCTTGCTCGAAATTTTAGGCTAGGGTATGTTTGGTAGCCCTTTTTACGAACATGGAGATGGAACGAGGGAGAGCTTATCGTATACCTCAATCTGCAACTCCTGGGCAGGTTTAGCTTCGGGTTGAAATTTGTTCAAGATAGTGGTAAACTGTTAGTTGAAATATTTAACCTTCTCTTTTGGACTTATGTTGACAACGAAAAGTTCAACCATTAAATCTCATGTGGTGGTTTCTTCTGCAAATTTGTCTAAGAAATCTTTTCGAAACTTCGTCCAACTAGTTATGGATCCAAATGGCAAGTTAAAATACCAAGTCGGGGATGAATTCTCAAAGATATAGGGAAAAATCCTACACACCACATCCCCATGTTGTACGTTCATCAATCTTATAGCTAATATGAACTTCTTGATATGGTCCTCATGCAATCCACAAGTTTTAGGGTCAAATTTGGGGAGTTTTTTTTTTTGATGTAGGGTTAGGTTATGCACCCGTCCTAGGATTTCCAGAGCATCTCTGGACAACCATGGTTGATTATCTTGAGGTTGATTTCCCCTTTCTTCATTGTTGTCGTTATTATCCTCCATGTCTTTCGATTCAGAAGTTGAGCAATCCACGTTAGACCCTTCCCCATCAGATTCAAAATCGTAAGGTTCAGAGTAGTTACCAGCTGGTGTTTTGGGGATCAGATTAAGGGGTTCTTCGATCTCATTAGCGGGAAAATCTATCAGGTCTTCTTCCGTGTGAACAAAAACCTGGTCAGGGATGTCAAAAATTGGTCTGCTTACTTGTTTTCTATGAACAAGTAAAGGAGGTAAAGGTGACGCTCCAATTTGTCAGGCGTAATCTCTGGTGATTCTTCTGAACTGGTTCAAATCCTTGTGGGGGAGAGTGTAAGGTATTTCAGGGAATAGGTGTTCTACTTCCTCGTGCTGAGGTGAGTTACTCATTTCGGGAGTACTCTCTGTATGTGGGTTGTCTTGAGAATGACTAGCCATGCATGTGGGTTGTTTTGAATCTATAGGTTATGTGAGATATATTATCAGAAATATTATTAGCCATTCATTCATTCAAGCCCTCCTTCTAGCGCCAATTTTGTTGAGGGGCTGAAAATCCTTTAACTCGACAATAGGAACCAAACCCGCTTAAGAAGCCCAATTAGAATCGTAAGTGTTTGATGAGTGGAATGGTTCACCAAATCTTTGATCCGACCGATTTCTCGATGGGATTTACGGGTAACTGACAGGTGTATCTTTCTATGAAAAGTTTCTCCTTAAAGCTAAGCGATTCTCTTTTTGTATTTTTATACTCTTGAATAATCTAGGTAAGATAAAGATGATGGCATAAGCCAACTGATAAAGGAAAATTACTAAAGACTGAAGAATGTTGATCTTAGGATAACCCTTATACCTCAGCGTGCAGACAACGATAATTAGACTTATTTCAAGCTTAGTAATAAAACTTTTACTTGTGGACATTTATCATTGACTAAGATAACAATTGTAGAAAGGAAAACAGATACGTAACAAAGATGAGTGTAAGAAAATTAGTTTTCTTAGCTCTACCATCAATCACATATCGACACATCGATTTCTTTTCATTATCTAGAACAAAAGAACTGTTACAGTATTGAAAAATAACTTAACAATAGATACAACAACTCTTACTCAATACAGTAGCACTATCAAACTCGAAAATGGAAACAATCCCTCCTCGATCCAATCAAGTTAACACTTTAGATGAAAAAATAGTCTTTGGTTCTAAACAAAACTTCTTAATTAAAGTCGCACATAAATAATTCCTTTTACAACTCTAAAAAAAAAAGGTCTATCCCAAAACCATCGACCCTTTTGCACGAGGTCGATCTCCCTATTTATAAAGGATGACTAAGCTAAAAATAACTGTTAAACGTTGTGTTAAGTAATAAAAAAAAATGACACGTGGTAGACTTTATCTCCTCCTTCTCTTGAGATCATCCGATTTTTTACAGCAGTGGATGATTTCTCTCATACTCCGGCCACTTGAAGAAAAGGTCTTTGCATGTGTTTGCATAGGGAAACCTATGTTGATCCATCGGTGCGGAGAAGACTTATTTTATCTCCACTGCTCGTTCTCTATACCTGATGAGCTTGACACTTAAGCTTTATTGAACTGTGAGGCCTTTGATTGGGTGTTCCACGAACTTCTTTACTTGACTTGGAATCATACTTGAAATCTGTGAGATCTCTACCTCCCATGTCGAGTCTTGCTTTGCATGTCATTTGACTATGTCATGCAAATCAACGAAATTTTCAAGTGGTCCGAACTCTGGTAAGTCAATGTTTTCCATCTCTCGATTGATATTCTCCCAAATTTTCCCGCACTCTCCCCACCTTTCCTTTATCTTCCGCTGACGTTCCTGGACCATGCTCACCCAGTATTCAGTTGCCTTCCTGATTTGGGAGATGTTGCTATCCATCAGTACTCGGATGTCGTGCTCTTCTAAGTCTCGACTTTTCTGTACCGCTCTGATATAGTCAATCCGCTCTAAGTCTCGGTGTGCATTTTCAAGCCATATCTACACATCTTTTCAAGTTGGTAGCCCCATGAGAGTATCCTCTTGAAAATCGGCTATGCATGTGGTGAAGAGATTTATTTCTCTTGTGAATTGTGCATATGTTTCTCTGAACTCACTCCTCAGGAATAATATTGTTTGCAACGAATCCTGATAATACTTCACTAGATGGCACAGATGATCCAGCTCCTTCTTTGTGAATCCTAATTCCTTTTCATCCCTTTTCGCTCTGTCCAACGTTGCATTAGTTATAACCATTCCTGCTTCGATCAGGTCAGTTGTCTTAGCATTTTCTGTGTTGAGAAGTGTTTCTTTTGTGGTGATGAGGAATGTGCTATCAAGTGTGAGCCTCCTTTTATTGGTTGTCATTCTCATCACAACTTTCCTCTTTCTATCATAAGCGATCGCTTGAATATCAATGACCTCTTCCACTGGCTTAGGAATCTATTTATCTCCCAAAGTCAGAGTGTTGCCTATGCTTCCTGTCGTATATATGTGTTCTATGATCGGATCTTGTAGTTCTTTTGCAGGGATAACTTCTGTATTTGTTGGTGACTCGGCCTCCTGTTGGGGTTCATCGGCTGGTGGAGTCTTGGATTTAGATGGGAAGAGGGACAAAGGATCATCATTTACTGAAGGATCGACTATTGAGATGTCGATTTCTTATAGCTACGTTTCTTCTTCCTGTTCACTAGAGCCCAACTCCTCCTTGGAGTTGTCCATATTAGGATGAATTCCTGATTGATCGTGAAATTCAGTGTCCAACATTATCTGAACTTGTCGTCGCCTTCTTGGGGAATTGAGGTCAAATCTTCAAGAGTTAGAGTAGATGTTTTCCCTGGTTCGCCCTCCTCCGTGATTGGTATTGGGTTTATCAACGAAACCCCTGAGCTTTCCTCATTGTCATATATGGTAATTAGGTCTATGAGGACACTAGATACATATGTACCACTTGATGTTCTTGTTCCCCCAAGCTGCATTGTAGCAACAACTGACGACCTTTTCTGTTGTGACATAATGCCTGCGTTTTTTGGATGAGCAGTCTCCTCTAGTGGATTTGACTCTGATCCATTTAGCTCTTCTCTAAGATTGATTGTGTCGACCGGGATGACCCTTATGGGTTCTATCAAAGGGTTCAGCTAGGGATCATCTTCTAACCTTTGGTTGACTCTTTGGTCTTCTTCCAGCAACAACATCCCTCTCCTTTGTGCCTTTGTGGCTTCTACTGCTCTATTTTCTTCCCTAACCCCGAGGGAGTCTTGAGTTGTTTGTTCTATCATTTCAACTTGCTCATCCATTGTCATGGATTTAAATCTTGTCATATTGGGGTTAGATTTTCTCTGGAGCACCTCCTCCCCGTCCTGAGCACCTTCTGTAAATATATTGTCTTCAAACTTATCATGGGCATACGACAATCAGGAAGACACATGTGATGCATGCTGGGGTACTAGGTCATGTTTGTGAAGTCGTCCTGTGGGGAATCTATACTCCAACTGGCTCAAACTCTTTGGTTTTGCTTGTGTAGTATCGTTCACCATGTAAAATCCTACATGAAATCCATAGGGTATGAATGCTCTCTTTTTGTCTTTTACCAGAGTGGCATTATAGCCTTGCAAAATGGTTTGATAACATATTTCTCCCACAATGAGCCAGTACGGGACATGAGTTGGGAGTAAATGTGGAGCGTCAGTGGCCCCAAACACTTTGATGTAGGTGTTGGTTTCTTCCAGGTACTAATGGCCTACTTTTGAAATCATTTTCTTGGTTGTTTTCATAAGCCTTGAGCATTCTTTCTTAAAAAGAATGAAATAGGCTCGAGCTATAAATTCATCACATATGAGGGTGTAAGATCTCTTGTACATGTTCTCCCACAAAATGCTAAAATAGACATGCATGGCTAGCTCTACAACATGCTAGCTTAGATGCATGCCTGCGAAGATGTTCCTTGCGTAGATCACGTCCAATAAGTATGACGCCATGTGGAAAGCTAGAGTTTCTCCATCCTTTGGCCTTTGGGCTTGCAATATGTTGGTGCTCAGTTGTTTCGAAAAGATCACTGCCCAGTTGATGCTGCTACCGAAGATTTCCACAATGTATGCCAGGGGCATCCAAGCTTCCAAAAACTTGGCGCAATCCCTTTCCTCGTATAATCGGCAGATCAAGGCCATCAGATAAATATATGGCTCTCTAATATTGGTCGTACCATACCAACCATTGCTCATGTTTGTAAAATTCTTATCCTCTTTCCACCACGAGGCCATCAATCTGCTAATGTCATGGAACTCGTAGAATTGTACCACAAAATCAATATTTAACCTTTCCTCCGGGTCTTTGAGTTTGAAGTATTTATGGATCTCTATTGGGAGAAAAAACACAACACATCTTCCATTGTCATCATTTACCACGCATTTTGTCGCATCCGTGTGGTCGATTATCCACCCCACTGTTTCAATGCAAGGAAAGACCGAGGTTCGGTAGGCTACCATGTGCAGACAAGATCGTCGAATGTTTGGGAATACTTGGTCATCGAGCATTCTAACATCTGGGTCACTGTCTGGTACAAACTCCAGGTAATCTTCCTGATTGATTCTGTTAAACAAATCTCTCCACTATGGGAGCACCATTTTTGATCTGGTACTTGCCTCTATGTCTTTGAATGCAGGAGGCTGGGCAAATACCAATTTGGTATACCTTTAGACGAATGGCTCCACTTTAGTGGAAAAATCGAGTTGTCTAGCAACGTCGGGCGAATATCCTTCACCGACCTCCACTTCTTTCAGTTTTGGTGCTCTCGGCGAGCGCCTGGTCATTGGCTTCCTTGGAGGCATTTTCCTACACAAATAACATAATGAGATACCAACTTACATAAATGATAATGAAGTATAGACAATTGTGACTGCCAAAATGATACAGACAATTCATACCTCCTCTTTGTACAAGCTTAACCTGGTTTAGAATTCTAAAAATCGATTGTGAGCTCTTAAAACGCTTTCGCGCTCCTTCGACCACTCCGACAATGAAAGACTTGGGTACTGAATGTTGCATTTGAATTTGTCTTTATAATTTATACATGGAGCATACTTACCTTGTCATGTCAGTTCTGGAATTCGGGACATAAATGCGATTTGCACAATCCATCACCAAGATCCAAAACTTGCTCGGGATTAAATGCAATCGTAGGCTGGCGGCGCATGAGCGGGGTACTACATAGTTCATCGACGGTTTCAAACTCCTATTATTTGGTCGGCACGTTGGTTAGTAATGTGTGTTGATCAACGCATTAGTTGGTATATTAAATAACAAAATCCGATCTTATTTTTTGTCGAAGATGTCCCATCATACTGTCGATGTCCTATCAGTTCATCGGTTTAAACAAGTGGATCGACGTCAACGTTTTT
Organism: Picea engelmannii; assembly: GCA_009831015.1. Taxonomy (NCBI): domain Eukaryota; kingdom Viridiplantae; phylum Streptophyta; class Pinopsida; order Pinales; family Pinaceae; genus Picea; species Picea engelmannii. The sequence goes on from ML777710.1 coordinate 989,092, forward strand.
CTTAGACATTGTCTGTTAATACTTTTTTTAGAAAAAAGTTCTAATGTCGACCCGGACTGTTGTATAGTGCTGATGTGGAAATGCTGACTTGGAAGGGTGATCATGATACGTAAAGTTTGATTTTGGCTCCTCCGTTAAAATGTTTCTTCAGAATCAAGGATTTTCTTTAGACATTGCCCTAGGAACCTCGACCTATCTTGTCGATGTCGATGACATGTTGAGGATCGACGATCAGAGAGTATCTATGGTCATTGTTTCATGATTTCATCCCTTGGAGTTCGTTGATGTTGAAAACGTATTACCGATTGGCGATCGACGATTGATGGTGTGTCGAAGTAAAGACTTTCCACAATTTTAAGGTTTCTTTCGGATATCACCGACCCCGAATGCATCGACGATCAACGATCAGAGGTTCGTTAGGTGTGTCGATGTTAGCATTTTCCTTTTCGTACCTCCCCGATGCCGATGATACATCGATGAGATTTTGATAACTTCTTCACAGGACATAATCAATGATAGACGCACCCACTCTTCCATTCTCCCGATGTCGATGATACATTGGCGATCGACATTTGTTGTTGTCATATGGTCGATTTCACTGTGTTGTTCGCGCGAATGTCGATAATGGGTGCTTGGCTCAAAATTTTAGTTGTGTATACTTAGTTAAAATGCAAAGTGTACTTAAGAAGAGAAGTTAACTTATTCAACAAATCCAAACCAATCCGAATGTGATCGATGATAAATCATAGGAACAAAAAATTTAATGATCCCTACACGGCTTACTTAATTCAGAAAGAGAGAAAAAAGACAAAGTGGTACCCAAAAGAGAAAATTTTCACAAATCTTTTAGGGTGTGTTGAGTGCTCAACAAGTTCATGGAGCGTGAAAGGCCTGAGACCAAAATAAAATATAATTTAATACGATTCCAAATGCCAAAGTACACCAGGGAATAACTAGTGACTAAATGTCTTAAACATCTCATGGTCTTCGGAACTTCGGGAGTTCGGGGCTCCGAGACTCTACGATGTTTGGGTGATGGATCTCACGAGCTATAAGGGTTGGAGACCCGAACCCTAACTTTCCCTATACAAACATTGCATAAGCAACAAATATAATCAATTATATGATATTATATTCAATTGTGATCAAATTAACATAATTGAATATAATAACCCTTTATTTGCAACTTATTATATTATAATTCAAAATAGCTCATTGTATTTATATTATGTTGTAATACAAGTGGGTCCCCTCCGGAACTCCAAAACTTTGGGTTATATGAGAATGAAGAATTGTGTGGAAGAGCCGAAGGTGTGGATCCTGATATATTTCCCTAATTCCAATATTAAATTATTAAATATAATATTGGATAATTTTTAAAACCTGGGTGTAATTTTCGAGTGGTATAATATAATATATGATATTATATTAAGGTTTATTAAATAACCACACGTGAATAAGACCAACTCTTCTCCTTTCTTTTTTAAATATTAAATAATGTTGAAACATGCATAAGTGGGGCCACTTCGGGGCTTAGGGACTCCAGGGCTCTGAGAGATTTGAGTATAAAGGATGTGTGGGAGAGCCGAAGGAGTTGACCCAGAGAGATCTCTCTCTTTCATCCCAATATTAAATATAATATTTGGAATTTTATAAGCATGGATGTAATTTTCCAAAAATGTTTAATACAATATATTTTAATTGAGTTATTATGATATTCGTATGTGACACAGTACCAACCCTTCTTCCCTTTTTAATTTAATATTTAATGCAAAGTCATGTGTAAGTGTGCTCCCTTCGGGAGTTCGGGGCTCCGGGATGTTTGGGGAAGATAGAACGTAAGAGAAAAACGGTCGAAGGTCGAACCTGTTTTCTCGTATCCCAATATTATGATAAACATTAAATGGAATTAATTATATTATATGGTGATATAATTAATTATAGTTGCACAAAGGTATAGTATGAGTGGGACCCTCTTCACAACTCCGACATTCAGGAGATTTGGGTTCATAAAAGTGTGATGAGTAATTTCGCCGAAGTCTGGAGGCTTGGGTATTAATCGATATTAATAATCCTAAGTGCTCCCGTGATATATTTAATTATATTATACTACAATTAAATAGAATTATATTATAATATAATTAATAAAAGATCAAATTCGCAATAATAAATATCAAATTGAATATAGTTAATCCTTTTCCCCCGTAAATAAATAAATATGCACACACATACATATATGTGTGTGTGTGTGAAATTACGTGAAAATTCGGTATGGAGTTGTGTGTCCGGGGGAATTTAATTATATACCTTAATTAAGGTTAATCAACTTAAGTATATTATGGATAAATTAACCTCATTGTGTTATAATATAATTACTCATAATTATCATATGAGTAATTAATTGAATTAGTGCTAAACTACTTCTAAGGGGGAGAAAGAGAAAGTAAAACCTCAGTAATTACTGGACCATGAGTATTAGGCTAAGCAAAAATTAATTACTAGTTAATTAGTTTGTGGAGAATAATTATCCTTAATGAGGTTTAAGTAATTAATTACCAAAGAATGGTCTTCTACGAAATATTAATTAAGTATTTTAATTGGACTATAGAAGAGGGAAAAATGTCATCCTCTAGTCGAGCAAGCCTAAGCACCCTATGGTGACATGGAAAAATGTTCATGACTAAGACATCAGTCTGATGGCACATGTTAATCTTCAATGGGTTGATGAGTTGAGTGGGATCTAATAGGATTGGCCAACCTTAGGTGCCGAATGGATCCTAATCGCAGGTCAGAAGATCTGGCATGCATCGAAACTCCATTAAGAGAAATGGAATATTCCTCAATACCATATTCATCGTAGGTAAGAGAAGAGCATGCTGGGAGAAAGCTCGAGTTACGATGGATGCAGGCCTGCATGGATCGAAGTTCCACTGTGGCATGCTAGGGTAGTGCCACATCAAGACCAGGGTGTCGTTGCATCAGTTGGTGTGGACAATGTGGGGTTACGAGAATGCTACGTGGCAGTAAGAGAGATATTTCCTAAGTAAACCCAAGAAATTTGGAAGGTCATAACCCTCATTCCAGAGCTCAGTTCTGAGTGAACTTACCGTCGTTGGAAATCTCTTGATCAACAGAAGACGATGGAGCTGTGACATAGAAGATTTGAGATGATCGAGAAAAGTGAAAAATTTATACCCCATCCCTTAAAAAGGTTTAAGGTACTTAGGGGTTGGGTGTGTGACATCTCATCCTTCTACTTGAATAAGAAACTACAAGTTGTCTTGTTGTATGTAATCCAAACAAGCCAAACAAAGGAAAAACCACGTGTCATTCTTGTGTCGCGGTACTAATCTTAGCCATAGTCTTTCAACTTATGGCCATATGCCAAACAAGCCAAGCAAAGGAAAAACCATGTGTCATTGTGGTGTCACAATACTAATCTTAGCCATAGTCTTTCAACTTATGGCCATGTATATGAACTAATAGTAATTCAAATGATTTTGGGTTTATGTGCACAATTCAACTCCTATACTTGCTAACTAGGCTTTTTCTATGAGGAGAAGAGATGAGAAGAGGCCTTAGTCATGGCAAAAGGGAAATGTCAATAAGGGTAGAAAATTTATCTAAACACAATGGTACATACATGTAATTATTTCATCTGTGGCGTGCTCTTTTTATTCAACAAGAGAATCATTAGGAAAAATGATTGAAAATTGATTTGATTACAATGGTAGGATATTCTCCAATATAAATCAAGGAACTTATGCCACTATAGTAAGAGAGGAAGAGAAGAGGAAGAAGTGGATGAGGGATAAGAAGTCACGACTATGAGATTTGGGTCCCCTAGAGACATGCAACCCACACACTACATAAATTGGGCAAATGAGGACTTGTTTGAAAGCATATTCTGAGTATGTGAATCCATTAAATTTCTTCAAAATACAACATAATTATTTTTGTACTTTGTGCAACACTTGGCTCAAGTGAAGCCCACTTAAGGACCGATGAAAGGGGTCAACATTGGATTTTTTACAAACAATACTCACATTTGAAAAAATCTAACTTAATCAACCTAGACATGTAATTTATTGATATGTGAGGGTTGTAGGGCTCAAAATAAAAAAATGAGATGGCCTCATGAAAGGCCGAAACATTGGAAGCTTGAAACAAGGCAAACAAGGTCAAATTTCTCAAATGTTATAATGGCCATGGGAGTCATAAAACTCTTTGAGATCATCTTAGTTCCATTATGAAAATTTACACGAAAGACATACAATACCATGTCATTACTGCAAGAATTTGACCAATCTCTCGTGAAGTATATTGTGAATTTGATATCTAGTTAGGATGAAAATTTATTTATTATGAGTCATATCATTCTTTCCTTCAATGTGTTCTAAAATGATATGAATATCTAGAATTGTATGGATGAACAATAGTCACGAGGTTGACAATATAGTATCAACCCAAATGGCAAGAAAAAAAGCTTGAAATGAAGTTGAAGTAATCATCTTCCCATCTCCCACAATGTTGAGAAACAAAATAATTGAAACAATAGGGATCTTATGTTTATAATAGTAACTATTTAACATACAAGCAATACTTGAATTATGAAGTTTTGTATCTCAAAAAACACTTTGAGCATTGTTTCAAATAACTTTTAATCACAACATTTAATAAGGCCCACTAGCCACACCAATGTGTGACGAGTCAAAATGATACCCTTTTCATGCAATTTAGATTTAGTATTCCCAATGTTAGCATTAAATTATTTCGAAATATCATACTTGCATGCATCTTTAATAGTTAGCAATATAGTTGACTCAAAGTAGTCCAACATATGTTTGTCGATTTTTCTATGATACCTTGATCCGTTTGAAGTCATAGACAACAATTCACGTGGAGAATCCTTCACCATCTCTATATGCCTACAACACTACTTGCATTCACCCATGCAAAGTATTGCAAATCAGGCAATACATTCATCTACAAAGGTGACAACAAGACTCGAAGTTTAGATTTTTGCATAGGACTCCAACCAACGACATTGGAATATCACATAAATGACTTGATGCAATCATGGAACATCACTTTGAAAGCAACTTTTAAAATAGACAATGCCCCATCCATGCCTAAGAAATAAATGCTTTCTTGTGTATAATAAGAATGCATGAGTTGAATGCATTTGATGTAGTTCCCACTATAATGAGAACTTGTTACTTTTATTTCAATTGGTCGCTTATTTGAAAATAAGTAGCTTCCTTTCAAAAAATTTAGATTTTTCCAACACTTGAGAATGGCCAAAAATAAGATTGATTAGTTAATTCATTATAATTTCTTCCCATTTTCTTGAAATAAAATATTTAGGTGAGAGAAGGCATGAGTCATTTGCAGATAATAAGTAGATGCATGCAGCATGGACAAAGAACATGATTAGGCATCTAGACATGAATGTTAGCCATCTTAGTTTCATTTTTAATTTTTTATTTCCGAGAAATGGGATCATTTTTGTAAACATCATCAACAAGGTTCAACCTAGATAAAAAAAAAGGCCAAATGTGGGATTATGTTGTTTTTTCCCATTAGACAGTACTTAGTCTGTATAAAGAAGATGGTTTCTTCTAAGTTTCCCAGTGTAGGTGTTGATGTTTTGATGCATTCCAAAAAGAACAACAATGGTTTCAATCACCATGGAAATGAATGGGTAGCTTATTAAAATTAAAGCACTCGAGCTCCAAACTTGGGAGACATTCGACTAAAAAGAGAGATTCCAAACATTTGTTGGACTACCTTAATGTTCATCTTCATATGTATATTCACCTTCATAATTTATACCTACTAGAGTAATTCTTTTTACTATTTTAGAAGTTGTAGAGTGAATGCATTTCCTAACCCATTTGTGAATATTTATTTCATATAACTCCTTAGTCGAAAACCCATCCAACGAAAGATTAAAGCATTCAAGTTGAGCACAATGAAAGAAAAGGATGTTATCAAATGCATATTCTTTAAATAAACATTGGGAGATATCAAGATGGGGGAGTAAAGTCCAAAGGAATTGTCATATATGAGAGAGGGAAAAGCAACGCATTGTGTCTCTTAGAGGAAACTTGGAGAGGATGTGAAAGCAAAGTAATTCACTTGAAAGACCACTCAATTTTCCCCTTCCCTTTCCCATGGTTGGACACAAGCAGAGGCTAAATCTAACTAACAAGGAAGTAGAAGATTGCAATACTAATAGATCAAGCCAGTAATGAAGTGGAAGAGTAGAGATATTGGTGGGAAAAAAATGTGTTCTAGACAAGCCTAAATCCTTGGAAAACTAAAAGGTTGTGATTTGAGGATAAGAAGGTCTTATCAATCCCACCAAAATCAAATAAAATGAGAAGGAAGAATTATTTATCATGAATCTAGGCTAGGTGGTATATCACAACATTAGGTACTTAGCAACAACTTGAATGGTGGTTCTTCTTCTTCAATGGTTGGACATAAGCAATGCTTGAATCCAATTAGCAAAGACTCAACAAAAGATTGCAATGCTAATGGATTAAACCAGCCAGGAAGTGGAAAAGTAGAGATACCAATGGATCAAAATTGTGTTATGGGTAGCTTGAATCCTAGGGGATTTGAAATATTGTGATTTAAGCATACGCAACTACAAATTATGCAACTAATATCTCAAAAAAACTAAGGCACTTATATATCTAACCATCTCGTACTCACTAAGTGCTAAATGAACTAAAAAAATGGGGAGTAGATAACTTATGTAAGGCCAAATGATTATAGCAACAACAAAGCACACATTAATCCTCCTCTAGATTCAATGGGTATAAACTACAAACTCAAGTTAGGTGACCAAGAAACCAAAAAAATGTCAAGCATTCACTTGTTAATGTTGAGCCTTCTCAAGTTCATATCTTAGTTTTATATTATTGGGATTGTTAATGTAGTCCTCCTCAAAAGACGCAACAAGTGCATGGACACCTTCAGAGGGTGTTAGAAGGATACCTTGCTCAAGCAATGCAGGAAGGAGTTGCTCAACTTACTAAATGAAGTGCAATAGATCTTGCACCAACAAGCATCATTAATTAGTTAGAACATTTTTTAACATAAATTATGTCAATTTGCAACTTTACATATTTTGTTAAGTTGCCACCCACAGTGACCTTCCGGTTAAGAAAAAACAAAGGATGGTGATATGGTGAAGAAGGATGGTGGAGAAAAAAAGAGGGAGGATGGGGTGATAATAAGCAGGCGACAAGGAACCTAAAGGTGATGGTGAAGATAAGAAGGATGAAATGATCTCTAGATAAACTGAAGGTGCATAGTTTGTATAACATAGATGGGTTTCTTCCAAGATCCACGTTGGTGTTGTTGTCTTCACGCATTCTAGAAGTAACATTAATGGTTTGAATGCTCTAGGAGGATATTCACATTCAAGTCAGCTTCAATTACTACCAAAGTTGTTTTCTCAACGAACAACTCGCAGGGAGCTTTCTGACGCATTTTGAACAAGGTCAAGAGGACTTTGTATGCAAAATATATGGTTGGTTAATGTTTGGGGAAAATGGAAGAAAAAGATAAAATCACATGATTACAATTTTGGGCTTAGGCGCTCTTGTAATTTCCATTTTTATTTGTAATAGGAAACTAATACAAATGTGAGAAATGTGTAGCATTGGTGAAAAATCTACATAACATTGTAGTTTCCTAGTTTTCATGGAAAGTTGAGGTCTTCATGGAGAGTTGATATTTTCATGCGCACGGTTGAGATATTTCCTCAAACCAATTCCTTGAATGGTGCCCAAATCCTAATTTATGGGATCTTGAGAGGTAGTTCTCAAATGAAGAATTATTTAAACTCTTTTGAAGATGGAATAATTTGGTGAATTCATTTTCCCTTTGTAAAGGAGAGTAAGCAAGTTGTAGGCTTGCTTGAGAATTCATTTGCCCTTTGTAAAGGAGAGTAAGAAAGTTGCAGGCTTGCTTGAGAATTCATTTACCCTTTGTAAAGGAGAGCAAGCGAGTTGTAGGCTTGCTTGAGAATTCATTAGCCCTCTCTAAAGGAGAGTAAGCAAGTTGTAGGCTCCCTTGAGAATTCATTTTCCCTTTGTAAAGGAGAGTAAGCAAGTTGTAGGCTCACTTGATAATTCATTTTCCCTTTGTAAAGGATAGTAATCAAGTTGTAGGCTTGCTTGAGGATTCATTTTCTCTTTGCAAAGGAGAGAACCAACCTCTATTTGGGAGAATAAATAACAAACAGTTCGATGCTTGAAGCGGACCTGGAGATGTAGCCCATGAGGATGAACTCTGTTAACAATATGGTTTGCATATTATTTATGTGCCTGATTTTTTTAATTTCGGTTTTAAATGATGAGTTATATTGTCAATTTTATTTATGCAATTATGGGGAATTGAGAAGTTGTCTAAATGAATATGAATTGGTGGTTTTAGCATGAATCTTTAAGCATTAATTTCAGATCAAGCCAATATCATAGCAATAAGATCAGAGGCCATTTTTGTGGTTTGTGAGGACATCCATCGATTCATGTTGTCATGTAGTTATCATTCGAGTTGTATCTATTCCTTTGCCGACCAGATGGTGTTTCTTATGCTCAAGATTTTCTATGGAGAAACTAAAGGGTTTTGTTGTGATTGGAACTAACACCCTAAGCAGCCATAAGAAGGAAGTGCATCCTGGTGAAGAGATAGAAATCAATTTCTACATTCCATTTCAAGAAATTTCACTAGGGGCAATACTCACATTTGCAATCGAGTTATAGGAAGTTGGGCATGGTGCATGGTGTGTGCTTATCAGTATAAATCCACACCTATGTTTTTGGTTACAACTGGTCCTCCAAATATTCCTTGCCATAGGGAATTACACTGCACAGTCTTGGTGGCAGGGCTACATGAATTCTCTAAATGGAGTTGTTGTTGGAGCTGATCAAGGTGGATATTGGTGGCCACCCACCTATTCCAACTGGCTCCTCTTGATAGTTTTTAGTTCAACATGTTTCTTTGTAATCATGATATTTCTTTGTAATTGTGGGTTATGCACTTCCTGGGCTATTCTGAATCCCTACACAAAATCCAGGTGGATATTGGAGGCCGCCCAACTATTCCAACTGGCTTATTTTGGAAGTTTTCATGTCAGTACATCTTTTTGTACTTCCAGGGTCGTTTTAGGGCCCTAAACAGTGTTTTTTATCGCTTTCCATAGTCAAAATGTAGATTGTGTTGAAGTTTGACAACATAATGTGTAGTTCTTGAAAATACCTTTCCAACAAGCTATCACACACCCAAAACAGAGGTCATATGCAAAATTTACGACCTCGAGAAGTTGAGGTACCAACTTACCCATCGGGGCCCACATAACTTTTGGCATTTCATCTCCTAGGGTTAGATTTTTGGATGTCTAGGGTTTTGGAATTCATGGGTAATGTTAAAAAGTCCTCTGGAGCCTCATTGTAATCATTCTGCTCAGACGGATGCGTGTAGCAGCCACATCTCTTCTTAGATATAGCTACCACAATTTGAACAAGTTGTTTTCAGTTCTGCAGTTTTACTGTTTCAACCTATTTTATTTATTCAATAGAAGTTATTGTTCATTGGATATCTGTTGTTGTTCTCTGTATCTATGTGTTGTTGTATTCAATATGTTATTCATTTCATTATGTTCATAAATCTGGATCAATGGTATCAAAGCGATCTACTCTTCATTTGTTTTTCTTCGTGCATGTCGCCGACAAGATCTAGGTACAAGAAGTTGGGACTCGAACCAGTCGAGACTTTGCAAGATCGGTCGCGTCGAGCTTGATAACAACTCATGGGGGATGAGAAGAAAGATGATGAAGTAGGAGATTCTTTTAAATTGTTGCTCAAGGAAGCCGTTGCACGACAAATGAATGAAATTATGGACAACTTTACATAGATCCTTCGGCGACTGCCTACAGGGGACACATCTTCATCAAGCGACCATGCAACCCCCTTCAAGGTACAAGTAAATTTTGATATTCCATTATTTTAAGGATTGATAGATGTAGATGTTGTAGACAAATGGTTAAGTCTATTCGAACGATATTTTTTGGTCCACAATTTTTTCGATAGGGAAAAGATTACTTTTGCACTCCTCAAGGCCATCCCCCATGTTAAGACTGGTAGGATACTTAGTCTGAGCAAAGGGCCACAGAGGAATTTACAATATTTACAATCGCCCCCACATGGGATTCCTTCACGGATTCCATTAAAGAACAATACTACCCTTTTGCAAGCTACAAGGACCAATACTCAAGATGGACCATGCTGCGTTAGGAAAGGGACCAAACAATACTAGATTTCACCAATGTTTTCCATACCCTGCGCACCAAATTGGGTATCAAAGACTCTAAATGACATATGGTGCTCAAATACCATGACTTTATGCATAGATACATTCAAACATAAATGGGTTTTCTGGACATCGCATCATTAGGTGCGGCTTATAGGTATGTTGTCAAGATTGAGCAGAAATTTAAGAAGAAGAGGCGAGAGTTTGGATCTGCAAACTCCTCACAGCTAAAGCAGGGAAAAGGCAACCCCAACCCACAAAAAAAGGGACAGAGAAAATATGTTAACTCTCAAGACAACCAGTCCAAGCCGCAACCCAAGAAGGGTAATGAGAAGTCGAATAAGGACACGGAAAAGTGGTGTGAATACCATAAAAGCCCTTGGCACAACATCGAAGAATGCGGCCCCATATAGTCACTAGTGGTTGATCTGAAAGCTTTCGAGACAGAGGAAGATTCTGACTCCGAATCAAATCTAGAAGGAGGGAAGCCGATTATCGATGTCGAACCCAACGGCATTATAGCTACCACTAAAGTCCAACCAAGCGAACTAGAAGAACCAGAGGAAAGGGAATGCCTCTTTCACTCATAAATGTGGGTAAAGGGGGATTTGTTTCATTTCATTATTGATAGCTACAGTCAAAAGAACCTAATCTCAGCAGAGGTTGTCAAGCAGTTTAACCTACTGATGACATCGCACCTGCATCCCTACACCATCGGCTGGCTTTTCCAAGGAAGAGATCTCTGCATTAGCCGACAATGTCATCTTCCCTACAACATCAAGCCCTTCAAAGACGAGGTATTGTATGATATTTCCCCCCTTGAAGTTTGTGATGTTCTTTTAGGCCAACCATATTTGTGGAAGCAACATGATGTGTATGAGTCTAGACCCCACAGTGTTATTATTACTTTGGGTAGACAATTGTACAAGATACCAGAGGTAGCACTGCCTACCACTATTTCTTTAATCTCTGCTAAGAAATGCAGTAAGGTCATTTCACAGACTGAGAAGTTCATCTTCCTTGTGATCCATGCTCACAGTAAGCAGAAGGTCGCTACCACATCTGTGACCTCTACAAAGAGCCTCTCTTTGCAGCAGAAGCAAGTGGACGGGATCGTGGAAGAGTACAGAGACATCTTCTCCTCACCCATCGGGGTACTGACACACTTCCAAGTCAAGCATCCAATTGATCTAACCCGCGATGCACATCTGCCTAATGGACCAGTTTATTGTCTCTCGCTGATGGAAAATGATGAAATCAAGCATCAAATCCAAGAGTTTCTTTAAAAGGGGCACATCAGACCCAACTCCTCCCCTTGCAGAAGCCCGATTGTACTGGTGCAGAAGAAAGACGAGACTTGGCGGCTCTACATTGATTACAGAGAATTAAACAAAATCACAGTCAGGAACCTGTACCCAATTCCACAAATTGATGACCTTCTTGGCCAACTCGAGGAAGACAAGTTTTTCATCAAGATTGACCTAAAGTCCGACTACCACTACGTCCCCATCGAACCGACTGATGTATGGAAGACAACTTTCAAATCTAAAGAAGGTCTCTTCGAAAAGATGGTCATGCCCTTTGGCCTAACAAATGCACCAACAACTTTCAATAGGTTGATGGATGATGTATTGAGACCCTTCAATAACTCTTTTGTGATGGTATATCTGGATGACATCCTTGTTGGATTACTGAGAGGGGGGGTGAATCCGTAATAACGTAATTATAATCCTTTTTCTTCAAATGTTATATCAATGTAGAATTATTATCCAATAATGAGCAGTAATAAATAAACAATCACACACATGCATAGTACACCAGTGTTTTACGTGGAAACCCAAATTGGGAGAAAACCACGGAATGTTTTTTCTTATATGTCTTGAAGAATTACATTCATTGGAAACACCAACTTCCTTTGTTTTCCAGCTGCAACTGGAAGGAGATTCCAACCTCCTAGTTTCTCAAGCTACAACCTGAGGGAAGATCGAACTCCCCAAATCTCTGGCTACAACCAGAAGGAGGCTACAACCCCCAATGTTCTCCGGCTACCACCGGAAGGTGGCTATGACCACCTGTCCTTGCCCCGTCCTGCCACCCTGAAGTAGAAGAAGAATGATGGAACCACTGTCACACTATCACTGTGAGATATACCGCTGTAAACCTGTACCAATAAATCTGAACCATGCATCAACCATGCATCAACTTGTACCATAAACAAGTGCATCAACCATGCACCAACCTGTAATCAACCT